>JARACY010000386.1:0-98896 GCA_029255725.1 Scrobipalpa atriplicella
CAATGTTCCGTTTCATAGGGTCGTATTTATAAAGCGATCTCAAGAATGAGAGCAATTTAAGTATGGATTTGACAGATCGTTTTGTACTGAAATGACATTTCTGATACAAACTCAAACTCGCTGTCACTCTTGAGAGCTAATTATAAATACGGGCCATAGATAGGTTTCGCAAATTTTTAAGCCCATAGTATAATCAACATTTTATTGTTTTTTTTTTTCCGTAAACATGCATTACTTAACGATTAGCCATCAGGCAATACGTAAAGTTTACCTACGTAGCCACGATTGCCACGGCACCGCCTAACTACCTACCTACTTAAAGAAAAGTCGATTTTCTTGCTTCGGTGAGCGAAATATAGGCCGCCGGAAATTAAAATTTTTAGTTAGTTCCCAAAACAGCGATCGTGATAGTCCAGTAATACTACATTACTACCTAGTAATGTTTTTTTTTTTTTGGAACAGAACACATTAATGTGATCTGACCATGTTGAATACATAAAATTGTTACCTTTAAATATATTGTGATTGTGCTTTATTTTAAATATCTTGATTAGTCGAGTCGAGGTGATTCCCGGTAGAATGTTAATAGTGTTTCTTTTTACCAAATGCGAGTGACTCATTTACATTTTTTTACTTGTTATTTAATTTTGTTTTTAGTTAAGTATTCATTCAAAAATAACCCTCCATCTCCATTATGTACAGTCCAGCAAAGGAGACATCTGGGCAGGCCAGCTCGAAACGGATAAGATTATTTCAGGAAATTATTTATGAATTTTCATGAAATTTTGTTATATTTGTTGCACTAAATCAATTGCAGAAATATACAAAATTTCATGAAAATACATAAATAATTTTCTGTAATAGTCTCATCCGATTCAGATGTCTCCTTTGCTGACTGTACAACTGAATCCCAACACAAACACAATGACTAAAACGAAAAAGATAAAATTTCAAATATTTCAATATTTTGCCCGCTGTTACTTGTGATCGGGTAATGAAATTTCCCGCTATAAACATAACATTAAAAACATAGTGAACTATTAAAGTTTTTTCGTTTTATAGCAAAGGTATGTGAACGAACAACTAATAATTCGCGTGATAAGGCTAGGTATATTATTTCATACGTTTATTTTATTTATGAATGGACAAGGATTATCAAAAGATAACAATATAGGTTTAGTGTTTTTGGGTACCTCATAACATGAGAGAGGTAGTCTATTTTTTTTTTATTAGCCTATAAATCGTCTCACTGCTGGGCAAAGGTAGCCTTTATTATAATTTATTTTGACTCTACGCTGATTCAATCAGTGACATTTTTTAATACTTTTATAGCCGCAGATCATCCAGGAAAAACAATTCTAATACAAAAAATAAAGTATCCGAAAATATTGTGACTCATTTAAGTATCATTTTCAAATTTATAAATATGCATAAATTATTAACAATCAAACATATTTTTTTAATTCGACTGCATCAAGAACACTTTTATGACTTTTTAAAATTGATCTGATTTTCTGAGGAAATACCTTAAATGAAGTAAGATGTTTTTGGTCAGAAATCAACAAGTCTTCACAGTTCCACTGATGATTGCTGAAAAATAGTACAAATTATTTTGCTAAAAGCTACTCGTAAATACAAGACCAAATTTAAACGCGTGCCAAACTCGCGCTTCACGTTTTAATAACAACTTGCTTTTTTTTTCATGGGTCCGCGTGCCATGATCCGCATCGATTTTTTTAATAGCCCTCACATCATGTTGACTGTGACGACAAACCAGGGAAACTTTGGCAATATCATGCCGTCACTAATAATGACTTCAGCTATATCACGAGAATAGTTTTTATTAGGAATGTTTTGAGTCCGTGTAAATATGTGTTACGAAGACAAATCATTTGTACCAAAGGGTGTGCAAAATATAAAATAACAAAGGAAGTAATATTATTTCCAAAGTTTTCTTTTTCAAATTGTGTACTTACAAAACTTACGAATACTCGTAGATGATACTAACTTTATTTGTATTTGTTATTAGAGCGGCAATTTAAAAATATCTACTGTCTAGGTATCACAGTTTATGAGATACAGCCTGCGGTGCAATTGTGATTCATATAAAGAGTAAAACCGAAAAACTAGAAGTTTTTTTGGGTTTGTACTGATTTGTTTTGTTCAGAGAGAATATCCTACAATGGTGTCTATGGCTAGGTTTAACTGATTTTTATCCTGTCTCTGTCATATTTATTTATTTTCTCCGTCTTATTTACCTGCACGTAACATAAAATTGTCAATCGTCACCTATTGCATTTCAGAAATAGACAACAAAAAACTGAAATAAGTTGTGTCTAAAATCATCAATCAATCATCATCAATCGGCATCAATATATAACATCATTTTTCGTAGCTTCACTAGCATTGTAGTACGGGAAATTATAAACATTACATTAGAATTTTAGTTGGCAAACATAGTTCACACTTCCTTTTACCGCGTTAAAAGCACCATTAGTCACCATTCACGTCACGACAAACAATACCGTGCTGCCAGTTTAGTCGGCGAAGGGTGAGGGGGAGTTACTTTAACTATCAATTAGACTTTTCAACCGTTGGTACGGTCACAGAGACTCAATGACACGTGAATACAATCACGCCTTTTATCCCTAATGGGGTAGGCAGAGCGTCAACGACCTAAACAACGGTTGTTCCTCCACGACTTATAGATAGATTTGTACTGTAGGTACAGTATATATATGTTTTAGCATGATTTGACTAAGCTTAATCGGTTGAGTGATCGGCGAAATAATTATGCTTCATCTAGTACCTACCTAACCTAACCTAACCTGACTGGCTCGTTTGAAAAAACGGCCCACGAGTGCTTCTGAATAAAAATATTACCCCTCAATTTCATCTAAGAGGGAAGTGTGCATAATTTTCCCATACATACACTCTACACTACTCCGCTTGTTAAGGGTCTATGTGCTCGCGGCAACTGTCCCTTTCAAACCAGTGACAAAATGGCGCGCTCTGTCCCTTTTCTAGCATGGGGATGTTTCAAGCCGATTTCATATATTTTTGCATAACTATAATGAGATCTTATCATTGGCACGTGTCCGTCTATATCAATTTAAAGAAATATGCGGTCTATTCTAGGTAAGAAGGTAAGAGCGAAAACCAACATCTCTTTGTCATGAACTTATTTTCCAAGAATTGTCGCAAGCATTTGCGATTTAAGGAGGGGGGAAGTACTCTAAATCGAGTTAAACACGGTCCGGCATTTCACTTTGTTATGATAGTTAATAGTTGAATTTTCATTAAATCTTATATAGTTAGCTTCTCTAAAATATGGAGAACAACTAGATTCATAGATATAACCTAAAAATACTGTGATTTCACCAGGAAATCATCAGATATATCATGAAAAAACTGGCGTCTCAATGCCGTATTTCAACAACTGTGACATATCTATGAGCTTAGAAACACCAAAATGTTATATCGAATTCACCGTATAATTATGAAGAACATCATAATCAACTCTATTTTCCAATACTTTTTGTGTACATTGAGATATATGCAAAAATATATGAAATCGGCTTGAAACATCCCCATGCTAGAAAAGGACAGAGCGCGCATTTTGTCACTGGTTTGAAAGGGGACAGTTGCCGCGAGCACATAGACCCTTAACAAGCGGAGTAGTGTAGAGTGTATGTATGGAAAATTATGCACACTTCCCTCTTAGATGAAATTGAGGGGGTAATATTTTTTATTCAGAAGCACTCGTGGCCCGTTTTTCAAACGAGCCAGTCAGGTTAGGTTAGGTTAGGTAGGTACTAGATGAAGCATAATTATTTCGCCGATCACTCAACCGATTAAGCTTAGTCAAATCATGCTAAAACATATATATACTGTACCTACAGTACAAATCTATCTATAAGTCGTGGAGGAACAACCGTTTGTTTAGGTCGTTGACGCTCTGCCTACCCCATTAGGGATAAAGGCGTGATTGTATTCACGTGTCATTGAGTCTCTGTGACCGTACCAACGGTTGAAAAGTCTAATTGATAGTTAAAGTAACTCCCCCTCACCCTTCGCCGACTAAACTGGCAGCACGGTATTGTTTGTCGTGACGTGAATGGTGACTAATGGTGCTTTTTAACGCGGTAAAAAGGAAGTGTGAACTATGTTGCCAACTAAAATTCTAATGTAATGTTATAATTTCCCGTACTACATGCTAGTGAAGCTACGAAAATGATGTTATATATTGATGCCGATTGATGATGATTGATTGATGATTTTAGACACAACTTATTTCAGTTTTTTGTTGTCTATTTCTGAAATGCAATAGGTGACGATTGACAATTTTATGTTACGTGCAGGTAAATAAGACGGAGAAATAAATAAATATGACAGAGACAGGATAAAAATCAGTTAACCTAGCCATAGACACCATTGTAGGATATTCTCTCTGAACAAACAAATCAGTACAAACCCAAAAAACTTCTAGTTTTCGGTTTACTCTTTATATGAATCACAATTGCACCGCAGGCTGTATCTCATAAACTGTGATACCTAGACAGTAGATATTTTTAAATTGCCGCTCTAATAACAAATACAAATAAAGTTAGTATCATCTACGAGTATTCGTAAGTTTTGTAAGTACACAATTTGAAAAAGAAAACTTTGGAAATAATATTACTTCCTTTGTTATTTTATATTTTGCACACCCTTTGGTACAAATGATTTGTCTTCGTAACACATATTTACACGGACTCAAAACATTCCTAATAAAAACTATTCTCGTGATATAGCTGAAGTCATTATTAGTGACGGCATGATATTGCCAAAGTTTCCCTGGTTTGTCGTCACAGTCAACATGATGTGAGGCTATTAAAAAATCGATGCGGATCATGGCACGCGACCCATGAAAAAAAAGCAAGTTGTTATTAAAACGTGAAGCGCGAGTTTGGCACGCGTTAAATTTGGTCTTGTATTTACGAGTAGCTTTTAGCAAAATAATTTGTACTATTTTTCAGCAATCATCAGTGGAACTGTGAAGACTTGTTGATTTCTGACCAAAAACATCTTACTTCATTTAAGGTATTTCCTCAGAAAATCAGATCAATTTTAAAAGTCATAAAAGTGTTCTTGATGCAGTCGAATTAAAAAAATATGTTTGATTGTTAATAATTTATGCATATTTATAAATTTGAAAATGATACTTAAATGAGTCACAATATTTTCGGATACTTTATTTTTTGTATTAGAATTGTTTTTCCTGGATGATCTGCGGCTATAAAAGTATTAAAAAATGTCACTGATTGAATCAGCGTAGAGTCAAAATAAATTATAATAAAGGCTACCTTTGCCCAGCAGTGAGACGATTTATAGGCTAATAAAAAAAAAATAGACTACCTCTCTCATGTTATGAGGTACCCAAAAACACTAAACCTATATTGTTATCTTTTGATAATCCTTGTCCATTCATAAATAAAATAAACGTATGAAATAATATACCTAGCCTTATCACGCGAATTATTAGTTGTTCGTTCACATACCTTTGCTATAAAACGAAAAACTTTAATAGTTCACTATGTTTTTAATGTTATGTTTATAGCGGGAAATTTCATTACCCGATCACAAGTAACAGCGGGCAAAATATTGAAATATTTGAAATTTTATCTTTTTCGTTTTAGTCATTGTGTTTGTGTTGGGATTCAGTTGTACAGTCAGCAAAGGAGACATCTGAATCGGATGAGACTATTACAGAAAATTATTTATGTATTTTCATGAAATTTTGTATATTTCTGCAATTGATTTAGTGCAACAAATATACAAAATTTCATGAAAATTCATAAATAATTTCCTGAAATAATCTTATCCGTTTCGAGCTGGCCTGCCCAGATGTCTCCTTTGCTGACTGTACATAATGGAGATGGAGGGTTATTTTTGAATGAATACTTAACTAAAAACAAAATTAAATAACAAGTAAAAAAATGTAAATGAGTCACTCGCATTTGGTAAAAAGAAACACTATTAACATTCTACCGGGAATCACCTCGACTCGACTAATCAAGATATTTAAAATAAAGCACAATCACAATATATTTAAAGGTAACAATTTTATGTATTCAACATGGTCAGATCACATTAATGTGTTCTGTTCCAAAAAAAAAAAACATTACTAGGTAGTAATGTAGTATTACTGGACTATCACGATCGCTGTTTTGGGAACTAACTAAAAATTTTAATTTCCGGCGGCCTATATTTCGCTCACCGAAGCAAGAAAATCGACTTTTCTTTAAGTAGGTAGGTAGTTAGGCGGTGCCGTGGCAATCGTGGCTACGTAGGTAAACTTTACGTATTGCCTGATGGCTAATCGTTAAGTAATGCATGTTTACGGAAAAAAAAAACAATAAAATGTTGATTATACTATGGGCTTAAAAATTTGCGAAACCTATCTATGGCCCGTATTTATAATTAGCTCTCAAGAGTGACAGCGAGTTTGAGTTTGTATCAGAAATGTCATTTCAGTACAAAACGATCTGTCAAATCCATACTTAAATTGCTCTCATTCTTGAGATCGCTTTATAAATACGACCCTATGAAACGGAACATTGACCCCACATTTGGTGGTAACCAGCTACTGGCACGGTACAGTTGGGTGCAAACGCCTTCTAGAGGGCTCAATAATAATAGGGAATATGCAGGACATTTTAAAAAATTTAATTACGAAGAATTATTGTCACCATAAGAAAAGAAAATATGAAAGATTTGTATCGCAAAATACTACCAGCGCCTTAACAGGCGTCTTCTGGATTAGCTCGCTCCATCGTCGACTCTGTCACGGTCATCGCTGACCTTTGTGTCTAACCCATACCAAGTAAAAAAAAAAAATTTAGGTTACGGGTAACAATGTTTTAAAGTGGTTGGTTAAAAATGATACAAGGTGCAATGTGACATCGCATAAGCATTACCACCTTAGGTAGTCTAGCAATAATAGAGGTATACTATACTATTTATTGATCCAATGTGCAATGTGACATCGCATAAGCATTACCACCTTAGGTAATCTAGCAATAATAGAGGTATACTATACTATTTATTGATCCAATGTGCAATGTGACATCGCATAAGCATTACCACCTTAGGTAATCTAGCAATAATAGAGGTATACTATACTATTTATTGATCCAATGTGCAATGTGACTTCGCATAAGCATTACCACCTTAGGTAATCTAGCAATAATAGAGGTATACTATACTATATATTGATCCAATGTGCAATGTGACATCGCATAAGCATTACCACCTTAGGTAGTCTAGCAATAATAGAGGTATACTATACTATTTATTGATCCAATGTGCAATGTGACATCGAATAAGCATTACCACCTTAGGTAGTCTAGCAATAATAGAGGTATACTATACTATTTATTGACCCATTTTTGTTTCTTTTTTCTCTGTTGACAATACAATTTTGGATATTGGCAGCAATTCGTAGTTGCAAAGATCACGACTTAACTAATTTTAGTCTGTATTTAATACCTGTCATTTTGTATCATGAGAGAACAAAAAGGGATGGCAATAATTTTAGTCAAAATTTAGTTAAATTGTGCCCTCCACGAATCGATAGCATTATTAGAAAAAAGGTTTTGATAGTCAAAATCTTTTTTTAAATATACTTTACAGCGTTGTCTCACTACTAGACTAGTACCATTTATTTGTATGTAACTAGATTCACCAACCGTATATTTTGCTTGGTACTTAGATGGACCAGCGGTTGTGAGCGTGAATATATTTGTAAGAAGTATATCAAAGATCGATGACGTCACTATGGTAAGTCGACATAAGGACAGACTTTAATACATAGCATAAGATTTTACGGTCGGTTACGAGTTGAGAAGTCAAATGAAGGGGCAAGTTCGTTCACTTTTAAGAATGACTTCCCTCCCAGCTGTATGTCTTATTTTATATCAATGTTTTACTTTTTTTTCTAGACAAATAAATGTTGTTGGGTGTTGGCGACCAAAATCGTTTTTATCAACCTGTAGGTATACATAATAAAAAAATGCTTCATACCCATCAGTCATAGAGTGTAGATTATTTATTAGATTAAGTAAGTTTTTTTTTTTGTTTACTAAGTTATTACTACGTTTGATCAACTGTTTGTCCTTATGATTTTTTATAAAATACAGGGTGCAACAAGCTGGTTTATTGTTATGCCTTTATTAATATAAATAGTGGTGCCTATGTCATACCATGGATGACAAAGAGGACTGACAACCTCCCTTATAAACTGCGTACAGCAGTACCTTCTATTGACATTAGCAAAATATTGTGTAAACATAATATGTATTGAAATTCAGATGTTTTAAACAGCATTTCACATTGCGTATTTCTACTTTAAAAATCTTAAAAAACAATTTGGTTCAATTTGTTATTGAATTTATTCAATTTCATGACCTATATTAACGATGAACTCTTCGAGCAATATGCCAGAGCCATCTAGGTTTTGCTTCGCATTTTGACCTTTTATTGAGTATCGAGGTACGCTCCCGTATGGCGGTTGTCAGTCCTCTAGAGTAGTTAGTCCATGGTCATACTATAAAAACTATTGTGCGGAAGACAATTATTTTATCACATTGGCTTTGAAGCTTTCCAATAACAAGTTACCATAAATTAACCATCAAACACTTGAGTCAAGTTATTCCAATTTTCTTAGTATTTTTTGTTATCAAATTGGCTACTACGAGCATACAGCTTACTTTGTCAAAATGCTATCATCAAAGATTATCGTTTTCACAATACATATTATGCCACGAAGCGTCAGTGATTCCACAGATCTTAAAACTATTCGTACTGTCTGAAATAAATAAACTAAATCAAGAAAAAAAATATGATAAAACTTACTGCAACTTTCTTTTCCAGACTTAGGTTCCTCAGTTTCTCTCTCTCCACATTCCAGATAAATAAACAACTTTCGCGTAGGTAGATCTATTTTGAGTACAGACAGATATTCGCGTAATATTCTACTTATAATGTATCAGCATTTTAACAAGGTAGGCGTATCAAAATTTATATTATAGCGTTCTAATATTTTCTCTATTTTCTTTTTTTTTGTCAAAAGACGAAACGCCTACTCTTGTGCGGGTCAACTTATACCTCAGATCCATCAGCAAAATAGATGATTACAAGATGGTGAGTGGAGTGCATCTTTAACAGAGGGAAGAGCGGAGGGCGGAGGGCACTTCCCAGTTCCCACACAACACTAAACTTGTCCTAGCTAACAAAACAATAATTTACTACACATTGTACCTATAGTCTGTGCGAAAAGAGAACAGGCATAGAATTTGAGGGCGCGCATTTGTATTTAATTAACACTCGCTTGGTCGTGTGAGGGATATGCCCAAGTCTTTAAATCTTAACCTTCTACATTAAATTTAGGAGGTTTAAGGTCAAAGACCTAGGCATAAACCCCACGCAACCAGTCGTGAGTAAATTAATACAAATGTGCGCCCTCAAATTCCATGCCTGTTCTCTTTTCGCACAGACTATACCATTGCCGATTCCAAAACAAGCACACTTAATTTAAATAAAATCATACCTGTCATTTTATGTCTTGAGAAAAGACAACAGAAGGCGAAAACCAAAGTGATTCGAGCACGAGCTTTGGAACGGAAATGTTTATCTCATATTGAGCTCGATTCTAGATGCCATCTAAATTTAAGTTGTCTGTCTCTTTCAGATTAAAAAGTTTGAAAAAGGACATGAGATTTATACTCTTTGGTTTTCGATTATACTGTATGAATTTCATATGATTTTACCAAGACTTGACGCGTTATCTGTCAAATATAACCGCCATGTATTTAGATGGCAGATAAAATACAGAGGAATTGTGCAAAATAATTCAGAAAAAGTTTAAAATCATAGAGTATAAGTCACCTGTCCTTTTTCTATCTTATTATTTCAAAAGAGAGCGATAGATTTTAATTTTAGTTTTGGCGATGGCACTTAGAATTGACCCCATTATCAATATTCTATTCTTTCTTATACTATCTATCTTTTCCTAGAGATCAATAATTTTACTCTACATAAACCCGGTCTTAAAAAGGCTTCATTTGTAATAATAGTGTTGTAAAAGCAACTTTGATATATGACAATAAACATGCACTTTGCTGATTCTTGGGCTAATAATGTGTTTGTGTTTTACTAACAATTTTTTGTTGTTTTGTTTGAGTTGTGCACTTTTTGTGTAAAATGTTCCTCTCACTACTATAATAATTTAAAAATATTTTATTGTTTAATATTGATTTGCTTTTGTTCCCCTTTTATAAAAGTTATCAGTTTAGTTTAATAAATGTTCAGTCAGATCCAGGGTGTAGCAGCATAAATTTACTTGTTTATCGTGTCGTTATATATTATATATCAATTATTAAACTGATGGATAAAATTGTATTGGCAGTTTGACACAGTAGCTTAGTAGCACCAAATTGTTATATTGATGATTTTCTCACGGAAATCTGTCATTGATATTATCTGCGCTTGAACTGAACATGTTTCTGTACAAAACTGGCACCTGGCCCACTGTTGGCCTCCAGAAGACAGGTCACTCCAAGTCCAGGTTACCCACGCTTCCACGTAGGAAAATATATATAAATAAGTAGTATAAACGGCCCGTACCACGCCGCTAGTACCTCCGGTTCGGCCGTAGACACTACCACAAATAATGTAATGGTGCTAATTCAGGACGCACTATTACTAATTCTAATTCTTAGTAGCGCTGTCACTTTCTTAAATTTGACATAAGAACAGGATAGCAAACAAACACGTGACTTTGACATTCTTAATTTGACGTACGGCGCTTTAAATAAGGAATGACCATAGAGCGTGCTCACTAATTTTACTTAATTTAAGCAGTTTAATGTCAGATAAGAAATGTCAAACTCACGTATTTGTTTGCTATCCTGTTCTTATGTCAAAGTTAAGAAAGTGACAGCGCTACTAAGAATTAGAATTAGTAACTGGACGGCGTGAATTGAGGCCAATAACACTACTCAATTAAGTACTTTAGTTTGGTCCTGACACTTTCTAGAATAAAAAATAGCAGAAATACAACAGCTCATTATAATTATGTCAAAGTGACGTTACACGCCTTAAATAAGACGCATGATAAGTCGGCATGCTAGACGTCTTATTGTAAGCACTATTCGTCATTTTGACAGGATTTCAATCTGCTCTTGTATTTCAATCTCTTTTTTTTATTTAAATTTTGTGACAGGACGGAATTACAATTAATTAAGTTGTGTTCTACAACCGAATCGATTTCTTTCTCAATTATTTTTAGTTCTATTCATGCTTCTTCTCACAAATTAATTTAGCGGGAAAGAAAACAATTTTGGTCGTTTAAACCGATTAATTTTTGAACGTTTGTCTTGTTTTTGTGAGTTTGTGTCGTGTGATGTGTTATGGAGCGTTCGTGGCGTCCGCACTCGGTATGGTATGGCACATTGGGAGGTTTCCACCTCGGTCTCGCACCATGTCACGCCCATGTAGCTGTAGAGACCCGCCAGGCCTGCATGGACACAAACAGCATTGCTGGCGATCCTGACGACCATTCTAATCATAATTTTAAAATGGCGCTGTCACTCTCTCAACTGCGACATATGAAAGAGATAAAAAATTAACACGTGAAATTGACATTCCTAAATTGACGTAAAACAAGGGGTTCAGAATGTATTGACATTTCTTATTTATATAGCCGTCTTACGTCAGTTTAGAAATGTCAATATCACGTGTGTATTTCTTATCTCTATCACATGTCAAAGTTGACAAAGTGACAGATTAGTTGAGGAATGGTGTCGCCAGAATCGATAGCATTATCGAAGCATTCTAAGAGCGAATGTGGCGAACGGTGAGTCGGTCCGCCTGTCGGGCTGGTGCAGATGGAGGCAGTCTTCTTGAATTGCTCCACCATTGACGCGGCTTCGTGCGTTCGATTTTTCCGTATCTCACCCTAGAAGTTCTTCAATAAGTTTGCTCCCATCTGTACCTGGTGTGTGCGCACGCGCATGGTCGGCGTGTGTCGACATTGCTTTGGGGACGGCTGCTCTGGCGCGGTGGCGCGGTGGCGCATAGCTACGAGCGAAAAGAGATACAGGCTCTTTTGGCTCCGCTCCAGTATTATCCGCGGTTCGTAATGAGTCCGGGAACGCATCCATCACTGTCGATCGCTATCTCTCCTCCCAGCTCTATTATCATTAAATATTTTACTATGTTCCAAAGGCAAATGTTCGAGCTTGCATGCGTAAATTGTATATACAACGTGTAACAGAAAGGGTATATGCATCGAGAAATGGGTGAATCTACTCATGAAACTGAACAACTTTCCCTAAGGGACATAGGTCGAATAACGAAAAAAAAATTTGGTCTTCCATACATTATGCATCAGCTGATAGCGCATTTAGTATGGGAAGTCAAAATATTTTTTTCGTATTTCGACCTATGTTCCTTAGGGAAAGTTGTTCAGTTTCATGGGTAGATTCACCCATTTCTCGATGCATATACCCTTTCTGTTACACCTATAACTTACTGCTTCTTCACCGCAAAACGACAATTCATTTGACTTGCTCTTGATGCCGAAAGTTTATTGAAAATTATTTTATTTGTGTAATAATAATAAATAAAAGCTTTGGCATCGATTAGATAAATAAGACGTTAATAGAAAAACACTCAGTGTGTGTGTTCATAGAGCTACACACATTCTAATGAAAAAAAGTTTTTGAAACATTAATTGCCTCGAAATAAAAAGTCTGTGATCACTAACACTTAATAATTTAACGACCATTATACATAAAAGAATAAATGCACAGTTTAATTAGATAAAAAATTTACCGAAATAAAAATAGCAAGTGTGACTTTAATTAAATAAATTGTGATTTAAATATTCGATGATATTTGCTGTTATTATTACGAACTACCTAATTGTTTACTTTAAATTATGCATACAAGTAGATACTTGTGGATATTTAACAATAATAACCCTTAACAGGGGTAAAAACAAATATCCTTCAAATATTTATAAGGAATACTTTTATGCGTTCTAAACCCGTAATATACAGGGTGTAAAAGAAAGTACTGCGTTCCTTTGAACCACATGTTCTAACTTTCCCAAAGCACAATTTTTTTAACTCGAAATAAAATTTTGCTTCGTCCATACAAATCTGCATACCCCGGGAGTATCTTAGTATGGAAATAGCAATTTTTTTTTGGAGCTGAATTTTTTTTCTTTGTGAAAGTTGTTTGGTATTATCAGTAGAACATGTGGTTTAAAGGAACGTAGTACTTTTTTTTACACCCTGTATAATTTATCTAAATATGTGTACAGGTATTCTAAAAAACGCGATGTTTTCAGGAATATTCAGTGCAACTGACTTTTCGAGAGCAATGGTTAGACGAACGCCTGAAGTTTAACAATCTGGGAGGTAAGTCAATATTTAATTTATTATAGGTATTATATTGGCGGGGGATTCTGTTGTAACTGCAGCTTAACCTATTTTAGTTTGGTCCTGTCACTTTCTAAAATATAGAGACAGAAATACAACAGTTGGTTATAATCCTATCGAAAGTGACGTTACTCGCCTTAAATAAGATTGCATGCTAGATGGTGTCGTCTTATTTACGTTATACGTCACTTTGCCAGCATTATAATTAGCTGTGTATTTCTGTCTCTATTTTATTTAAATTTTAGAAAGTGACAGAACCGTACTAAAATAAGTAAAGTTGTGTTTGCAACAAAATCGGCAACATAGTGTTACTGTAAAAGACCGAAGTGCTGTAAATCCGAGGGCCATTTTATTTGACGCAGCGAAGGAACAGATCATGAGAAATAAATCCTGCTCACACCTGCGTGTGTGTGAAATCGACCAATCCGTACTGGGCCTACGAGGTCCAGGCCTGATCGTCCTAATTTAGGGTATTTCCCTTAGTCGGCGGACTAACACCTGCAGGGGTGGCGAGATGTCACAATCATGCACATTTCACTTGCCACCAAATGGGAATACCTATTTTTAGCAATCGTTTGGAAAATGCTCTAATCACACGATATTTTGTAGAAACATTAAAAACAATAAAAAATAAATGTTATGATCTACGCATTGCTATTAATTATACCATGAGAATGATATATCTTTATAATAATACTGTCATTATAACGTATCTTAGGCCCGTATTTATAATCAGCTCTCAAGAGTGACAGCGAGTTTGAGTTCGTATCAGAAATGTCATTCCAATACAAAATTGCCTGTCAAATTCGCACTCAATCTGCCGGACGGTGCGGAAGGCCGTGTTGCTCTAAGGCTCGTATTTATAAAGCGATCTCAATTTGACAAGTAATTTTGTACTGGAAAGACATTTCTGATACGAACTCAAACTCGCTGTCACTCTTGAGAGCTGATTATAAATACGGCCCTAAGTACCGTATTGATAAAAGTATAAAATTTCAGTTGCCAATCGTGAAGGTGCGCATTTATCGCTTTATGTATGTATAGTGTGGCCCGTTATATTAAATCCGCAATTCATAAAAACATAACATACAAGTAACAGAAAGTCCTTGAAAATCTTTAAACTGAACAACTTTCGCCACTTACATTTGTGAAAACGGATATTAAAATTAAATGCCAAGTAGCCACTATCCAAATCGATGGCTTAAATATTTAAATAAGTTTATCCGTTTAAAAAACATTTGTTTGACATAGTTATGGCGAGTAATACCAATTGTTACACTTGACTTCACCGTCCCAAACACTATATGGGCTGGCTGGAAGAGATCTCCTCTAGAGATAAGATCATTGGTTCCGGATGTTTTATACAATAAGAAACATTTATTCCCGGTTGTAATCCCAGGGGCACTTGACAAACTGCCGGGTGTACTAACTCCCCTTAGGAAATTAGGGTCGCTCAAGTAAATACGAGCAAATTTTTGTATGAAGTCCTCACAAAAAATCCTCTGACGCAGATTATGAAACATAACATTTTGGGTTAAGAGGAGTGTGGACCTGCAGCTCTCCATACAAAAGGCGATAACGGTTCCCACCCCGTAAACATAGTCCGATTCCTATAATTTTTGGAAATGATGTAGATATACTTAAAAACTAGGTTTGTACGTTTTTATTTTTTAGAAATATCGGACTATGTTTACGGGGTGGGAACCGTTATCGCCTTTTGTATGGAGAGCTGCAGGTTCACACTCCTCTTAATTCAGAATTTAATGTTTATAACAACAAATATAATTTCAGCGACGGAGTACTTTATTATATTGGCCTGATAAAAAGTTCACTTACGTGAATAAATTATCTATGTTTGGTTTGACGTGTTTGATATATCTGGGCCCACTTTTATTTTATAATAATGGACTGTATGCGCATTATGAGCGCATCTACAGTCTCACACGATACTTTGATCACTTTAAATCGAACACTTTTCACATTTAAAGTACCAGTCTTAAACAACACTAATGCTTGTATTTATGAAAGTCACTCAAATTTGATACTAGTTTTATGTACAGTTTTAAGTCGCCTGTCTTACTCAGTCTAATTTTTAGTTCCTACTTAGGAACGCTATCACGACTCAGACTTCAGCCGAGTCGCTCCTAATTTATAAACATTATAATTCAAATTTAAAACGAGGGCGCGCACTCGAGATGGGTCGCTAATCACGTATAAGTTAATTGTGGTCTGGAGTTGACTTAAGTTCGTAACAGCCATGTGTTTTGCGCCATTTTGGATTGTTCAGTCATAACGGGGTGTATGGAGATGTTATACGGGGTGTTAAAATCAACAATACGGGGTGTATGAGAAGTTGTACAGGGTGTTAAAAACAACTATACGGGATGTATGGAAAGTTATACAGGGTGTTAAAATCAACTTTACGGAGTGTAAGGGAAAGTTATACAGGGTGTTAAAATCAACTATACGGGGTGTATGAGAAGTTGTACAGGGTGTTAAAAACAACTATGCGGGATGTATGGAAAGTTATACAGGGTGTTAAAATCAACTTAACAGGGTGTATAGAGAAGTTATACAGGGTGTCAAAATCAACTTTACTCTGTGTATGTGGAAGTTGTTTTTAACCCTGTAAAGTTGATTTTAACACCCTGTACAACTTCTCTATACACCCTGTAAAGATGATTTTAACACCCTGTATAACTTTCCATACACCCTGTATGGTTGATTTAAACACCCTGTACAACTTCTCTATACACCCTGTATAGTTGATTTTAACACCCTGTATAACTTTTCATACACCCCGTATGGTTGATTTTAACACCCTGTACAACTTCTCTATACACCCTGTAAAGTTGATTTTAACACCCTGTATAACTTCACCCTGTATGGTTGATTTAAACACCCTGTACAACTTCTCTATACACCCTGTAAAGTTGATTTTAACACCCTGTATAACTTTCCATACACCCGGTATGGTTAATTTAAACACCCTGTACAACTTCTCTATACACCCTGTAAAGTTGATTTTAACACCCTGTATAACTTTTCATACACCCCGTATGGTTGATTTTAACACCCTGTACAACTTCTCTATACACCATTTTAGTTGATTTTAATACCCTGTATAACTTTTCATACACCCTGTATAGTTGATTTTAACACCCTGTACAACTTTCCCTTACACCCCGTAAAGTTGATATTAACACCCTGTATAACATCCCCATACACCCTGTTAAGTTGATTTTAACACCCTGTATAACTTCCCTATACACCCTGTTAAGTTGATTTTAACACCCTGTACAACTTTCCCTTACATCCCGTATAGTTGCTTTTAACACCCTGTATAACTTCCCCATACATCTCGTATAGTTAATTTTTAACAGCCTGTATAACGTCCCCATACACCCCGTATAGTTGATTTTAGCACTCTGTATAACTTCCCCAGTCAATCAAGTTATTCAACCTACATTGTCCTATCCCAACTGGGGAAAATCTGGTGGAATGCAGCCTCGACACTGGCTGATTTGCCAGTTGCATTAGCCAAATAAGTTAAAGGAAGAAGAAAAAGACTGACTCACGATTATGAACTCGATTTAGCTGATACGTACCTGATTTGAGTGCGGTTGCGTTTATAAATTAACAAGCTACTCAAGTTCTGAGTAAAAGTTTAATTCAAACTTGCTTGATCGACTCCCAAGTGCGGTTCTGAGTCTCGACTATGATTGCGGCCCTAATTCATGAGGGACCGATTTCATACAGGTTGTAAGGGACAGCTGCCCGCAAAGTGTAAGGGGTTGCTCAGTCAACGAAGCAGAAGATCTTTCACCAAGAAATTCTTTCAGGAAATTAAAAAAATGTTTTGTTGCTCCATACAAATTAGTCATATTGTATGAAATGGGCATTTTGGTACGGGAAAGTCTTTTTTTTTCTTGTCCTGAAATAATATCTTGTTGAAAGTTGTTCAGTTTAGTTGTCTGAGCAACCCCTATCAGTTTGCGGGGAAGCTAACCCTTACACCCTGTATATGAGATTTCTATACGCTAAGGCTCTATACCAAAGTCAGCTTTATGTGTATAGAAAACTACGACTTCAGTCTTTTATAAATTACCTAGATTCTAAATGAGTACGCACAATTTTTGAGAATAATAATAATTATTTGAATTAAGAATCCTATCACACCGCTTTATAGGTAACCCATAGAGAAAGAGACATTGTGTTCACATACACAACACACACACTAACACGTCTACAAACGACGTGAAGACGCATTAACATGCACACACACGCACACTCGCTTTGACAATAAACGCTAATTAAAATAAATATAATGAACAAATTGTAAATAATTAAATAAAAGAAGGACAGTAACTTGATCTGAGATGCAATTCTGTGTCAAACAATGAAAATGTAATTTATTTTGTATTTTTGAATGGCTAAAGCTAAAAAAACATGTTTTTTGGTATCTAGAGGCGACCAAACCGGTGCCTGATGTATGTAAATGTAAGGCTCGTATTTATAAAGCGATCTCAAGATTGAGAGCAATATTGAGTGCGGATTTGACAGGTCATTTTGTATTGGAATGACGTTTCTGATACGAACTCAAACTCGCTGTCACTCTTGAGAGCTGATTATAAATACGGGCCTAAGAATCAAGACATACACAATGGTTAAGTAGTTCAACGTGAGCCAAGACAGGCCACCTGCTGTCACATATCGCCAAAGCAGTAGCTCATAGTGACGAGCTATTCGTCACAATGTCACAAACGGCTGCATAGTGCATAGAGTATGTATTTATTAATTACTTCCATGCTGTGTGGGAATGGAAAACATAGAATGTGCCAGTTTTTTATTAGAAATGGGTTCGCTTTTTACTCTAGACACAAGGTCAGGTCAGGTGAGGGATGACAGTGACAGAGTCGACGATGGAGCGAACTCACCCAGAAGATGCCTGTTATGGCACCTGCTTCTTCTCCTGAGCTCACTGTAAAAACCAGCAAAGGAATTCGAGGGTGTTGTGATTTAGGTGATAGGCAGACAACCTGTAAGACATTCACATTTTATCCTAAAATTGCCCTCAATTATAGATGGGAAGCCGGTTATTAACGTTATTAACCAGCTGGTTTAATAACGGGTTTTTTAGTTAATAACCAGTCCGACCGGGTTACTACGGTTATTATCATATATTTTTTTGGTTGTATGAAATTTTTAGTTACTGCTTTTAAAAGCAGCAAAGTAAAATCAGTAAAAAAAAGAAAAAAAATATATTTGTCTGTAAAGTCCGTTTACGGACTGTAAAGTCGGTTAACGGACGATAGTTTGACATTATGGTCCGTTTCCGGACCGCGAAAGGTCGAATCTCGGACTGCCAAATATCGTACTGCATTGTATAAATTAATACGTAAATTGCAGTGTTTGTAAAATTCCTGGTCGATCTTAGGGACGAATTTGCTACAAGATTCCAAGACTTTGCATAACCCCACGGCAAATAAGACGGTTGATTTGAAGACATGCAACCTTCGCCCGTAATGCTTTAGAAAAGTCCAAATCAGCGCGCGCTACGGCGTGGCGGTTACGTCCGTGGCTGCGTCAAAAATGTGCGCCAAACGCACTAAAATACTAATTCCATAAAAACTAAAGCCTCATTATCATAATACGGATAATTTCCCGAAGGAACCGTGAAAGCGCTTCTAATAGTTTAGAAGGAATATCAAGAGTTTCTGATAAAAACAGCTTTACGTTCAGATTTTTTTACCATACTTTTTTACAAACTAGAATATTTTCAAATGTTGCAATTGTAGACCATGAACTAATTTCTTATTTTTTTAGAATTTTCCATTGATTCGTTTAGGAGAAAACTTTTTTTGTTACGTTAATGACCTTTTCATCCCATCTATTCGAAAACGACGACTTTAATCGCATACAAGTGCGCCTAAAGTTGATGCTTCTAAGCGACATAGGTACTATTACTCTACTCTTTGCTAGAGACTGTCCCAGCAGGGTAAAAATGAGATTTTAATCCTCTTTATGAAAATAAGTGCGATTAAAAGAACTTTTAATCGCACTTTTTGAATTTGGAACCTCTTTTTCTTTTTTCTTGATTTGGCATGACTGACGCGGAGTAAAAACAAATTAGTTAGATGTCGAATTCAAATAATGGTACACTGGCTGGTTAGACTGCGCGACGGCTGATAAAAAAAAATTGAAAATGCACGAACTACGGCACGAGTGGGCAGCAGGGTTTTATAGGGAGCCCGTGTTTTCGACTCTTTTTACGAATTATTAAATATTCAAAATGAGGTCTTCTAGCAGTGAAATTACCTATAACATTCTTATTCTATTATATTTAAATTTACAAGTGTTAGTTAGGCGCCTTTTTTTCTCATAGAGGGGGATGAAAAGTAGAGTGTATCACTCGGGAGCAAAAATATTTTTGGCTCGGGCGACGTACTTTGAATCCCTCGCTACGTTCAGGATTCTACTTTAGAATCCCTCGCTACGCTCGGGATTCTACTCTAGACTCCCTCACTTCGCTCTGGATTCAAAAAAACGCCTCGCCTTAAAAATATTATTTTACTCCCACGTAATAAAATCTACTATTATGCCATTTTTCGGATTCTTGTTATTTTTGACGTTTTTGGCATTTTATAATTTTTTGTCAATTTTGACATTTTTGACTTTGACTTTGAAATTTTTGACATTTAAAAATTTAATTTTCGCCACCCCGTTTCAATGTCGCACCCGGTTAAATAACTAGTTACCGGCGAATTAAGTTACTGCCGTTAATTTACATCTATACCCTCAATATAATAGCAGACGTGGCGAAAACGCTTTTTACGAGTCTTGAGTTTATTGTAGATTGGGGTGTCTGGCTTGGCTACTCTTATATTTTATAAATAATATCTATAAATTGACACTTTAAAGGGCTATTTGTAGGCGTACCTATATTAATATTAGAGATATAAACTGTGATTATAAACATTCGTATTTATGAAAGGCAACTAATTTAGGATTTGATAAATTAAAATACATTATTGTTTTTTACCTAATTCACCTTATGGACTGGTGAAGGCTGCATTATTCTGTCACCATTTTCCACTTATCATTTTGCGTTGTTCAGAATTATTATAATGTTCATACAAGGAGTTACAAAAACGCCATGGGATAAGACTTTCCTTTAATATATCTCTAGATAGAATGGCGACTAGAAATTATGATTAAACTTATTAAAAAAAATTTATGTGTCTAGACCGCAACCTTTTTGTAACTGCTGCATATGTTTAATCAACACACTGCTAAAACAGTATAAATAGTATCAATTTTCATATGTATAAAAGTAGACAGGCACGTAGACGCTTGCTTACTTCTTGTACATATGTTGCAAAGATATGCCACATTCATACAAATTAAAAATAAATTGTTTTTAGGGAGGTTGAAATACCTCACGTTGACTGAAGCCAATCGGGTATGGATGCCGGACTTGTTCTTCTCCAACGAGAAAGAGGGCCATTTCCACAACATCATCATGCCGAATGTGTACATCAGGATATTTCCGAACGGCAACGTGCTGTACAGCATCCGGATATCGTTGACTTTGTCCTGCCCCATGAACTTGAAACTGTACCCTCTGGACAAGCAAACGTGTTCCCTGCGAATGGCAAGTTGTAAGTACCTAATCGTAAATATATACAACGTGTAACAGAAAGGGTATATGCATCGTGAAATGTGTGAATCTACCCATGAAACTGAACAAGTTTCCCTAAGGAACATAGGTCAAAAAACGAAAAAAAAAAATTTGACCTTCCATACAAAATGCATCAGCTGACTGCACATTTAGTATGGGAAGTCAATTTTTTTTTTCGTATTTCGACCTATGTTCCTTAGGGAAAGTTGTTCAGTTTCATGGGTAGATTCACACATTTCACGATGCATATACCCTTTCTGTTACATGTTGTATACTTAGCTTAAAGGTACCAACACACCTGCGTAGCATTCGGCGGCGGAACCATTGGCGGCCCAACCTTCGCCGTATATAGGTAGTACAACACACCAATCACTTTGGTTTTACGCGGCGTCTTGTTCGGCGCGCTAATAATATGCCGCTGTATAAGGTGTTATGGTAATACTGGGTGTTAATGGTAGCTATACAGGATGTTAGGGGTAATGCGTACTGCGGAAGATTATGCAAGTACGTACATACGTACGCCCTAAACCCACAAATATATATATATTTTTGTATAGTTTGCTGACAGTTGGAGTTCAATAGATCTCAACTTTCAGATGGATGGACGACCGACGATCTGGTCTTCTTGTGGAAGGAAGGGGACCCGGTCCAGGTGGTGAAGAACCTACACCTGCCCCGATTCACCCTCGAGAAGTTCCTCACCGACTACTGCAACAGCAAGACCAACACCGGAGAGTACAGTTGCTTGAAGGTGGATTTGCTCTTCAAGAGAGAGTTCAGCTACTACCTCATACAGATCTACATACCCTGTTGCATGTTGGTCATCGTCTCATGGGTGTCATTCTGGCTCGATCAGGGTGCCGTGCCCGCGAGAGTGTCACTCGGTAAGTTCACGTTCTAACCAACTTTTACTGTGTAACTCGGCCGTGTCTCACTCAACTGGATATATTTTTAGGCGTGACTACCCTTCTAACTATGGCGACACAGTCTTCCGGGATAAACGCGTCACTGCCCCCCGTGTCTTACACGAAAGCAATAGATGTATGGACAGGAGTTTGCCTTACATTCGTATTTGGAGCGTTACTAGAGTTCGCTCTGGTGAACTATGCGTCCCGCTCGGACATGCATCGGGAGAACATGAAGAAGACGAGGCGAGAGATGGAGGCGGCCGCGCAGATGGACGCGGCGTCAGACCTCCTTGACACCGACAGCAACGCGACCTTCGCGATGGTGAGCTCGCTACTGTACCACACTCAAAGGGTACACTAGCGTTTCTTTGCGTAGTGAAAAGCCATCCTCAATTGACCATTTCCTTTGCACCGTTTTGTAGTTTGATTAGGCAGGTAGAGAGCAAGTTAATCAATATTACCTACTTTTTATAACTTATCATTAACACATCTAATATTTGACCCATTCTAGTTTATTACGTAATACTCCACATAATTCTTGCTAACTTATATAATTTTCATCGGATCGATATACGTCTGATTTTTATTATGATATAGCTCGAATCATTCTGCAAAAAAGATAACATTGAAGAAATTGGTTCTGGTCTGATTTATACTAAGCATTACCAAACGTACATGAGATTCCCCTAAGTAATGTCCTCTTGATTATTGATTAAAAAAAAACAAGAAAAGATCGCCAGCTCGCGGTTCATAGGTCCCGTTTATGATTAATTATTAATTAAGCTCGCGGTTCATAATAGGTCCCGTAGACAATCGATTTTACGTTTCCGAGCTTTAAATATTTCACTCACGGTTCAAGTCCCAGACGGCGTTTGATAAAAAAAAAACATGCCGCAATTCGTGTTGTGATATTGTACAAATAATACTACCTACTATAATAATACCAGAAATAAGTTTTCAAATAAGTTTTTAATAAATATAATCGGTTTAAAATTAAATACGACTGAAATATTCAGCAGACGCCATATTGAATTTTGCCTCGCATTTGGGTACATGCAATTTTGTTTATAATAGTTACTTAGATGAGAATAGCTTTCCATTTTCGCAAATTGAGAGTCTTTCAATAAGGGCAGGTAGATGTAAAATAAAACAGGCTGTGCTGGGTATATTAACAAAGTTATTTTTTATTTGAAAGGCCAACATATCTTGTAAATACCTATAACTTAAGTATGATGAATGAAAACGAAACAGTGGTCAACATAAGACGAACCAATGCGTTTCGTTTCTCTCACTTTCATCACAATGACCAAAGTGCCTTTAACACTATGACTTAAGAGGAGTGTAAACCTGCACCTCTCCATTACAAAAGGCGATAACGGTTCCCACCCCGTAAACATAGTCTCATTCCTATATTTTTTGGAAATGATGCAGATACACGTAAAAACTAGGTTTGTACGTTTTTATTTTTTAGAAATATTACAGTTATAAAAAGATATGACCTCCATATTATTTGTATGGGAATTTAAAAGAGGTCATATCTTTTTATAGCTGTAATATTTCTACAAAATAAAAACGTACAAACACGTACATCATTTCCAAAAAATATAGGAATCAGACTATGTTTACGGGGTGGGAACCGTTATCGCCTTTTGTATGGAAAGGTGCAGGTTCACACTCCTCTTAAGCAGCTTAACAATACGCAAAGGTTTCTGGCTGTGGTATAGGGCCCGAAAACCCTTATTTTCATTTCTATATCGGCAAAATTTGTTGACATTTTGAGAAGGCATTCGTTGATATAAACTTGGCACTTCCGGAATTCTGTCCAGATAAAGTCCGGCGGAGTAAAATGTGAAGATCTTAGTTTGGTGGAGAATTTTTATTTCTGCGAACACTGAACAGTAATTGAAATATTGATGGAGAGAATTTTCAAGCAATGTCATATACCAAACCAATTGGCATGATAAGGCCTTTCTAACAAAACAAGAATTTTGTTGATAACTTGCACACAACTTGTTTTGTTTCATTTCAACATGTACCCGCCCCTATTGAAAGACACATAACAGTAGTTAAGCCTGACCCGTCGGCGCAAAGTGCACAGTGTCTGGTTTCCCTGACTGGTCTGCAACTAACAGAAACCGCTGGTGCGCGGCGGCGTGATGGATGCGAAGATGCGACAATGCGAGATCCACATCAGCCCGCCGCGCAAGAACTGCTGCCGGCTGTGGATGTCAAAGTTCCCCACGCGCAGCAAGCGCATCGACGTCATCTCCAGGATCACCTTCCCCCTGGTCTTCGCTCTCTTCAACCTTGCTTACTGGTAAGTCCTAGCCGATTGCGTTTTTGAACAGTAGTCTAAACGGATTGCGACTCGCATATTTGACTTCATAATTTAGCCTTTGTCCACTTATGAGGTTGCTTTTGCCTTTACGAATTGGTATTATATTGAAAACAGTCCGAGAGAGTGGGAAGAAAACTTCCTATCTGTCCCTTACTAAAAGAGATAGATTTTATAATTTGTAGTATATTGCAAAAAAAATGCATAGTTCCGTAATATTTGCTTTTTACCCTTGGCCTATACCGTCCCAAAGCTGGGCAAAGGCTCCCCCTACGATTCTACACTTTTCCAGACACTATTTATATTATTTATTTAAAGATCTTGCAATTTTTTGTAGTAGTACAGAATATTAGAAAATAGTATTGGAGTACACTTACCTGGGAATCACTTATTAGTTGAAAAAAGTAGCTATGCATTTAATATTAATACTATTGCGAAATGCGTGTACAGCTGCAATTGCCCAAGCTTCGGTGCTTTTTATAAATACAGTTGAATTGAACGAAAATGGTTGTGTTTTGTTGCGTGCAGGGGTGCACAAAGGAACAATATGAAGGCAGTGACCTAGTATCCCACGGGTAAGCACATTTACAGTACTTATGGTAGGGTGACAATAGCCGTGGCGGAAATCCTCATGTTCAAAATTGTCCCCTTCAACTTGCATCAGGACATGGTAGCAGAAGCCCTCAACGGCTTTCAAAGCCGGTAAATTTAATGCAGGAATTGCTAGGTCTATTTGGGTTTTTTATACGTACGCCTTAATACCAAGACGTTCGTATATAATGGTCACCCTCTGAAAGAGATCGGTAGGAAAATTGTCTTCCCTCTGTCTCGGTTCGCGATAATCCCTCAAGTGAGCAATCCAGTTTACTACTAACGAGTAATCAATGTTTGTTATGTGTTCCTAAATTAAAATACAAGTTTGTTCTAACATCTGGTTGACTTAGAGACTACTGCTGCCTTGGACCCTGGAGCCCTAACCATGCCTACATCACTTTCAATAGTTATTGTTTGTTTCTTATTAACACATTGGATTGGCATAACTTTGGTCCTCTCCGCTGCCACTTCACTAATATTATTATATCAGTAGGACCTCCTGGTCGAATGTTATGCTTGATCTCACTCATTGTAGGCGTCGCACATTAATATCAAAGTGACCTGTTTATATTTTGTGTAAACTTTAAGGCTGGTGCTACATTGAGGGGAGTGAAACGGAGTGGAATCTTCGTTGCGCATTATTTGAAACAGTTCGTCACTCTCGACAGACTGCTATGGATAATTCGCGTAAGTTATCATATTTTGAAAGAAAAGCTATTTTTTCCAAATTTAGCAACGGGTAATCCGGTCTCTTTCACGCAATGTAACACTGGCCTGCGTTGTCAGATACATCGTTTTAAGGTGGGGGTATACCGGGAGCACTCCATACAATAATCTTAAATGCCTTGTTACACCTGAGCATTCGCCGATTTTAATAGTTTCATAATATTCAGAAAATAAAACTTAAGCTACATACGATTTTTATTGTATTTGTATCTAAGAAAAAATGATCGTGAATGTTTTGGTCTCGTGTATAATGGTAAATTAATAAATTATTGTATATGTATAGTAATAAATTTATTAGAAGTGATATCATACTTCTCGCACAAAGTTAAATTCAAAATCGCAATACAGATATGACATTTCCTAAAACATAACTAGGAATTTGATAATTTTTTAACCGCATATAAATTAACGGTAAATAGAAGAGAACCTGTTTTAAAAAAAAATAGATTGTAGGTATTCGGATATACAGATTTTGATCCATCGTCATCAGACCATTATTGCAGAGAAATATCTTCAAAATTAGGCTTCTTGTGCAAGTTCTTTGAATTATTAGTACTTATTTACATTTCTTATACGAGTATTCATTGAAACTGGATCAAACAATCCGTATTTGAATTTCAAGTTATAAAATAATAATGACATATACCTTTGACATTTAAGAAACACATTACTTGTGATATTGAACTTAATAATGATCGTAAAAAAGAAAACTTATGTACAATAAATTACTCTTAATTTTAGTTAATTATTGATTAATAAATAAAACTTATTGATTAATAAATAAAAAAAAAACAGGCTAGAATTTTAAGTAGGTATTGCGAATGCTCAGAGGTAGGAAACCATTAATGGAATTTTGTATGGAGTGCACTTTGTGTGCCGTCGCCTTAAGTGGTGTGTTTGATGCGAGGTATCATGACGGTTTGTTCGGGGGGTGCTTTAAAACTATAATTGAATAAATTGTAGTTGAAATATTGTTTGAAAAGTTCGTGGACAAAGCTGGTTCTCGTCTTGCAGGTCCACGTACTTGTTCCGGGACGAGGACGAAGAGAAATAAATCTACAAAGGGAGGAAGCTGACCATAAACAAACTTACGTTTTATGGAAAACGTTCGCTTTGTTTTTATGGTAAGTACAGTCAGCGTGTGGCGTCGCCGCGCCGCCGCGCCGCCACTCGCCTCTCACGCATGCAGCCGCATCGTTGCGATCGGACCAGCGCCTCCCAGCCCAGCAAATTTCGCACTAGTCCTCGTATTGGCAATAATTTTCCTCTTTATAATAATATTTTTATAATTGTTTTTAAGTTAGCTAGTCGCGCGCGTTGTCACCGTTGCGCAGTTGGTCGACGCCCGGCCGCTGCCGCCCCGCGGTTACCGCTCGCAGCTAATAGCTAACCAGTCTAATCTACTGCCATCTGGGTGTTGTGTTAAGTATAATGTTGTAGGTATAAATGCAAAATATAAATCAGAAAGTATATTCTGGATTATGTTTGCCGCGTATGAGGGGAGTTAAATCAGTTTTCAGTCCCTGACGACGCGTCTGCTCTCATGCAGTTTGGGCGCAAACACGCATTCAAGGATAGAAACCTATTTAATATCCGCAAAAATGCGCAAAATAACAAACTATCAAGTATTCTCCGAATCGCAATAAAGAAATAAAAACTGTATATATAATACGCCTTTCTGAAGAATATATCTTAGAAACTGGAAGTGAAAACACTTACTCCACAGCAATCGAATAGATTATAATGAAATAAGTATTATTTTTATACACGAGTGAAGGCGTGCGATCGGTCATGGATGGCTGAGTTTCCTGCATGCTGATGGGATTTAATAATCACATATCCCCTTATGATCTAACTGTAGATATTTTACACAACTCGATCTATTCGTAGAGACTAGTTTTCACGCTGCTTTAAGTAAAATGCAATCTTAGTAAAACTGTAGTTAGAACGGCAGGAGTATTTTCCTGAATTTGTAGCTGGTTGGCCAATAATGAACTATTTAAAGTGCACACTGAAATAAACGTATTTTCGTGAAAAACGCGCTACGGCTAATTGTAGGCCCGCTGAGGCTCGTTTCCGCACAATGTCCTTATGTGTGATCGTGCAAAGGCCACAATTTGACCACATGGGCTGGTACTCAGCACCCAAATAGTTCATTTTTATTGTGCCAGTGAATGTCGACACATAGCAATAAATAAATGACACCGATTTTTAAATTCATACATTTAAGAATATACACATATATAACTAAATTGCGTCTGTTCATGTTATTAAGAAACAAATTTTGCACGCTGAATTCGGTGATTTTTGTCCTTAATAACATCAATATACAAATAAAAACGCACACACTCGCCATTTTTATAGTAATTTTTTTAAAACCATGTTATTTGCATGGTGCGAATAAATTTATTGTAGTCCAACTAGATCACAACAATCATCATATAACTATGTAGGTATTAGTCAGCATTACTTTAGGTTGTCGTCTAGTCATGGAAGTGATTTTTACAACATTTAATTATATAGCATTGCGAATGTGTAATTAATAAAATAGCCCAAACTATTTATGTCCTTCGCACAGTACTATTATACAGGGTGTTAATTTAATTGCGTGCCATAGCTTAAGGGGTGTTTCAGTAACGTATAAGGAGCCCATAAAAAATATAAATAAATCCAACTCAAAAAATTAAATAACCAAAAGCTGAAAAATATTATGATTCCAAGAGCTGCGCCTACCTCTGGTGCGTCGCTATCATTGGTCGATGCGACTAGGTAGGCGAGGCTCCAGGAATCATCATAAATACTTACTGACTTTTGTTGTTTTGATTTTTTGAGTTCGATTTTTTAAAATATTTTTTATTGGCTACTTTAACGTCACTCCTAAGCTATGGCACGCAATTAAATTAACACCCTGTATAAAGTTTATCGTTAAAAGGAGTGTGTGCAGAATGTTTCAATAGCTCCGTAATATTTCTACTTTTACCATAATGCGGTTTCACATTGTTAAGAAAGAGAAAGGAATAGACTAGAAAACCGAATGCCTTATAAAGTTAACGTTGCGTTTTCGATGCCAACGTGTTTTGCGGCCCACAACACAAACTGCTTTTTCCATAACAAAGAAATCATCAAAGCAATTCAAATTTAGAAACAGCAAAACGCAATGTTTGTAACAAACTTATAATCTGCTGTTTCGAAATTTGATCCTCTGCCAAGTTGGAAAGAATAAGCAGTTTATGGGATACACAACAAGTTGGTACCGACAACTCAAGAGTAAAAAAAAACGAAGTTGAGTTAACCAAGCTGTTACGTCGTTGAGTTGGAATGGAATGCCAGTGCCTTTAAGGGTTCTGGGTTCGCTCGCATCAAAATTACTGGCAATTGAGACAGGTGCCGATTCGGTTGAAGACACAACTTAACTTATTTAAGTAGGGTTCTATCACTTTCTAAATATAGAAAAAAAAAGATAAATACAACAGCTGATTATAATTTGACGTGACACACGTAAAATAAGACAGCATGCTAGATGGCCTAGTCACTTTCACAGGATTATAATCAGATGTCTCTTTGTATTTTTATATCAATAATTAGAAGGTGACAGGGTTAAACTAAAATGAGTTGAGTTTAGTCTACAACCAAATCGGCATCAATCCACCTTGTCTCACGGTGTGCAACGCACTCTACTATTTTGCTAAATACGGGGTGTAAGGGACAGCGTCCCGCAAACTGATAGGGGTTGCTCAGTCAACGATATTGAACAACTACCACAAAGATTTTTTTCCATGCAAATTGTCTGATCGAGCTGGTCATTTTGTATGAAAAAGCAATTTATTTTTTTTCATTTTCTGAAAAAAAATCCTGGTGGTAGTTGTTCAGATTCGTTGACTGAGCAACCCCTATAAGTTTGCGGGACGCTGTCCCTTACACCCTGTATATAGAATGTAGTTACAGGCTACGGGGCTGCTTACCATAGATTTACCACTATCCGTAGATTCATCCTTATCGTTCAACAAACGGGACAGAAAAGGAGTGCTCGGAGCACCCTTTTTCCATAGGAGTGATCGTGAGGTTGTATAACCCTAATAAATTACAAAGAACCACGCGCCGCTATGATAAGTAACTGACAGAGGTCTAGTTCATTTTGACGGGTAGTACAGTCAAGCGGTGCCAAATGCTCGCCTTGTTTTTGTATGAAGCGCTGAATCTCTAGTAGTCGTAAATCAATGCTGCTTACCATCAGGTATAAAAAAAGGACATTGTCAAAGGTCATTGGACGTTGACCATTCGTTTGTAAGAAAAAATAACCCTTTAAAACGAATGATGTATGAGCCAGAGCAAACCCAGTGCATTTAAAAAAAATATAACCTGGCATTTGCCGCGTGATCTACCTGAAAATAAAATAAGTTGTTAATTAATCAGTATAATATATAAGTAAACAATCAATAATCCAGCTTATCATATCAAACCAAATTAAAAAGTACAAAGAAATATAATTATTAGGAATTATTACCTACTAAGTTTTATTCGTGGACTTATTATATGTTTACATTACAATAAACAATATGTAACCGAAAGGGTATATGCTTAAAGAAGAAAGATGAATCTGCCTATGAAACTGATCAATTTTTCTAAGGAACATAGCCGAAATACAAAGAAAATATACTTCCCATACAAATGTGCTATCAGCTGATGCATTTTGTATGGCGAGCTAATTTTCTTTTCGTATTTCGACTCCTTGGGGAAAGTAACTGAACAACTTTGCCAGATCATGGGCAGATTCACACCCTTCAGGATGCATATGTACTTTATATATTATGTATAAATTTATTTAAGGCTCCCCCGGAGCTATAGTTCACTGCCACAAATTAGCGTAGGTATTTAATAACGATTAATATACTCCGTTTAGTTTCGAACAGTGTGAGACCGTATTTATGAGTGGCGCCCATTTTTGATGACACCTCTTTGAATTTAATTTGAAGTTTGTCTCTTTCTTTAAGACTTTATGATTGTCCATAACTACCTATTTGTATTTAACCAAAGAACATCGATACTAAGATTGATTAACTTCTATTTCTTTAGGACAGTCTTGACTATATTTTATAAATTTTTTGTATACTTTCATCACTCTTCTTTAAGTGATACTACTTTTTATGTTTAGGAAAGGGCCTACTTACTAAATTTAGGGCCTACCTACTACTTGCTAAATTAAGTTTTAGAAAGTTTCACATTTGAGTGCAATGCAATGTGTCATCAGAACTGAAGCTAATTTCCTTGTTTATGCATTCACCGCGTCATTATAATAAGGTACTGGCTATTTCTGCCTTCCATCCAATATGTGGCTTAAATTGAAGTGTTTATTGTTCAAACTGTACGAAAGCACTCCTTTCAATATTTAGAAGTTAATAAAAAAAAACGCACGAGTGCCTAATTATGCTCTATTCGTTTAATATTTTCCAAAAGGTTGAGCTAGAATGAAAATACGACGAAAACGTTATATGTTTTAGCTAGCAAATCAATGGTTGCCATGTTGGTATTAGGGGAATATGGAATGAATAGGGCTCGATCGTAGATTTTTATCATCTTTCGCGTATTTATTGAAACTTGTATTAGGATAAGTACGTACATTCTTAAAATTAGTGTTATATCGCGATTATTGTTATAAATTTTAATGTATTACTAAATAACACCCCAAATTGGGCTCAATTTGATGACACTTTTTCGGCATGACAAGACTAACATTATGACAAGTACATTATTGACTAAAATTATGACAAGATATAAATTACATTAAACTTTTGTGTCATTTAGAATTGAGTCTTTTTACTGCCTAAATAAATAAAGACGCTTTATATACAGCAATAAATCTTTACCAAAAATGTACAAAACTATGGTGGCACATACAACTACTTATTAATTTTATCGTGACTAATTAATAATCGATCGTAATAATTAGCGTTAAAAATGTTAAAATTAGACATTACGATTTCACAACACAAGTGCTTCCTAATACTGTACCTACCTTAATCGTCCTTTTATTCTTTAAAATCGTCACCGTGTAGTATTTAAGAATCGTCGCCGAATCGAGTCGATTTTTGCCGCGCTTTTAGAAAACTGCACAACTGACTAAACCACTTGGTTAATGCAAAATATACAGGGTGTAAAAAAAGTAATGCGTTCCTTTAAACCACATGTTCTAATGATGATATCAAACAACTTTCCTAAAGCACAAGAATTTTAGTTCGAATAAAAATTTGCCTTTCCCATACAAAGATGCTCTTCTCATCTGCAATTTTGTATGGACAAGTCAAAATATTATAACGAGCTAAAAAATTTGTGCATAAAATAATTTGTTTGTTATCATCAGTAGAATATGTAGTTTAAAGGAACGCAGTACTTTTTTTACATCCGGTAGAGTAAATTAGAGGGTCCCGTTGACCTAAGGCTCGTATTTATAAAGCGATCTCAATATTGATAGCAATATTAAGTGCGGATTTGAAAGACCGCTTTATACTGAAATGACTTTCTGATACGAACTCAAACTCGCTGTCACTCTTGAGAGCTGATTATAAATACGGGCCTAGGTCACCCTCTACCGCGGTCCGAATATTATCTCGTATTAATTATTTAAGCACCGATTCGATCCAGAACGAAATATAGATAATATTGACAACTTTCGTTTTGTACATAGAATAGTTTACATTGTAAATAAATATAAGCTGTTCAAAAAAAGAAAATACAAAAAAATCTTTTTCTTCACTGTCTAAAGTTGCCAAATATCTCGAATAAAGATAAATAGGTACTAGCGAATCGAATAATAAGTACTGCCGTGCGAGTGCGAGTAAGTGTTTTTGCGCGTTCCTAAGGCGTACTACCTATATTGTTGTAGGTTAAATAAATAAGTATAATTTAAAAACAAATAAAAATACCTTAAACACTAACATTTATTAGCTGTCATTTATTCTAATTAAGTCTAATTATTACTAGATGAATGTTGTAGTAGAATTATGCATAGATAGACAGGCACAGGATAAGAAAAAGATAATTATGATGATAAACATAAGTAAGTAGTTCTAATTAGAGATAGTATTAATTTTATTCAATGTTAGGGGTTATAGGTCTGACCTCCTCTTGGACAAAATCATTAAAAAATATTACTACGTTTTTATAGCTTTCATGAATGTATTACCTACATTGCCCTCGATTCTGGCCGCCACATTCTTAACTAATTTTAAGAAAGCGCTGTCACCTTCTTTACTTTGACATAAGAACAGGATAGCAAGTAAACACATATGTTTGACGTTCCTAATTTGACATAAGCTGCTTTAAATAAAAACCGAGCATAGAACATGTTCCTTATTTTACGTTAAATAAGCAATTTAATGTCAGATTAGAAATGTCAAAGTCATGTGTTTATTTGCTATCCTGTTCTTATGTCAAATATAAGAAAGTGACAGCGTTACTAAGAATTAGAATTAGTAACTGGACGGCGTGAATCGAGGCCATTGTGAACAAAAAAAAAAGATTTTATCTTTCTTCTTGGGAAGTTATTAATTTACAATTTACTTTTTGAGTTCTATTTACTATCTTATCATAAATGACTATGGATGACATCGATGGAGGGTCTCCTTCCGGCTGGCTCCAGCAAGCTGTGTCTAACCGGAACCGCGCTCCTACCGATGCTCAGCTGGCCTAGCGTAGCATCTTGTACATACTAGCTGGGCCTATACCTATATACTTGTTTGTACTCGTATTGCACCTGCTGAAGCTCATGTACAGTATTTATATAATAAATAGTCTTAATTAATTAATTCCAAATACTTTAAAACAAGTGTATGGTAGCAGCAGTATGGGTAGGTACTTTAAGTTAAAATTTGAGCAAATGAGCGCGTGTGTTGGCATTTGCAGGTCGTCCAGATTGCAGTAGCCCCCTACAGATGTTTTATCTCCCGACTGCTGCTTTGCCATACTTGTATGCGTAAATGTAGGTACCTATACGCGCACAACAGCGCGTGTCTGTAGTATACACAACCACAAGGTATGGCCGTGCGCCAGACGTGAGATAAAACAACTTAACATATTTTAGTTTGGTCCTGTCACTTACAAAATAATGATAAAATAGAGACAGAAATACAATACCTAAAACATAATTCTGTCAAAGTGACGTGTATCGCTTAAAATAGGACGACACCATCTATCATGCTATCTTATTTAAGACGAGTAACGTCGCGTTGTTAGGATTATAATCTTTTCTATATTTTATTTAAATTTTAGAAAGTGAAAGGACCAAACTAAATTAAGTTAAATTGTGTTTACAACAGAATTGCCACTATTGTGTTGTCGCACACAGCAAGCACATGTATGTGTTTAATTTGCTCTAGTCTTAAACACATACACAGGTGGCATATGACACGCGTGTGTGCTTCTCGCGATATCTCCTTCAAATTCTACGAAGCAGAGACTTAGTCGTGAAATTTCGCGGAGCCGAAATCTGAATCGCTTGTGTTAAAATATTAGGAATAAAATTTAAGGCTAATATGTAAAGCTGTTCGTTGTTCACTGTTACATAATAAAATTATATGTTGCACTTTTATAACTCGTGTTATGCACTCATCGTTGAACTTTAACTGCCATTATATTACTGTCTAAATAATAAGAATTAGATATTATGAATAATACCGTTTGTAACTGTAATATACAATCAGCTTTTAACTCTGAAAAAGTTAATTAAGTACTTATTTAATAATATATTCTCGTTTTTTTTTTTAATATCTCATTTCAATATTTAGAACGAAATTTAATATTTTAATGAATTACATGCACGTACCAAAATGTGTAGTTCTTTTTTCGATGTTACCAGTAGTTATAGATAAAAACACTAAAATTAGTGATATATATTTGAATGCTTTCGGCATTAATACTATGTTGTAACTAGTAGGACCTATTAAAAAAATACTTATGTAAAGATAGGTACCAATGATCTTGTGAGAGTAGTTGAAGTTCCGTGTCTCAGCTGTCACGTATTCTCAAGATTTCAATATAATTATTGCTGTTTTAGAAACTTTCGAATCAATACTGTATTGTCTTCACGATCAATTTTATTTATTATCATCTTAGTCTTACTAGATTTTAGATCAAGCCCGGATGGTGTAGTGGATAGGGCCGCGGCCTTCTGTGCAGGAGGACGTGGTTCAAATCCCACCACGTACCAATGTGTTTTTCGGTTTTTGAATTTCATAATGTACGTTAATTCGGCGCTTTTACGGTGAAGGAAAACATCGTGAGGAAACCTGCACACACCTACGAAGAAATTCAAAGGTTGTGTGTAACCTAATCTAGGATTGGTTCTGGTTTCCCTTCTGGGTTGCGGAGGTCAGATGGCAGTCGCTCTGTGTAAAAACCAGTACCCTCGTTCAATCCCCTAGATTAGGTAGCCGACCCCGTGAAATACGGGAAAAAGGCTAGGAAGATTATGATGACTTACTAGATTTTTCTCTACCGTCGATTTAACTAGTTTTGAAGCATTATCATACAAGTTAAAGTCCGTTACAGACGTGGCTATAATAATATAATATTATATTAATATGAAGGATCTGGTGACCTCTGCTCACTTTTAAATTAGTGATGGCCATTTTGCTTGGCCTATGTTTGCCTACAAATTTGTGTGTGACTAGAGATTACCAAATCTTTCATATTAATATATATTATGGCCACGTCTGTGACGGCCTTAATTCGTGAACTGACAAATGGTTGTTCTTGATTTAATCACATTTACCTATACAATTAGTGTTAAGAGGAGTCTTCAAGATCGCCTTTCTATACAAAAGGCGATAACAGGTTTCCCGTAAACATAGTCCGATTGCTATAATTTTTGAATTTGATGTATATATACTTAAAAATAGGTTTGTACGTTTATATTTTTTAGAAACATTATATTTATAAAAAGATATGACCTCTTTTTCATTCTTATACAAATAATATGAAGGTCATATCTTTTCATAACTGTAATATTTCTAAATAATAAAAACGTACAAACCTAGTTTTTAAGTATATCTACATCATATCCAAAAAATATAGGAATCGGACTATGTTTACGGGGTGGGAACCGTTATCGCCTTTTGTATGGAAAGGTGAGCTAGAAGACTCCTCTTAACGCTATCCTCTAGCTAGATACTTGGCTGTGACTCTTGCGGTGGTAGTGTATTTGTTAAATGTTAGTCTGTACGTACCTAAGTTCTATTCTGATCTTCTCTTAGTCAGGACATCTTCTGATAAAAGTGTAGATGGACTAAATTAATAATAAACTATCTAGAGCAAAGCCTACTCAAGCGTCCAAGAAATGTCATCTATAAATACCTAGTACTATGCAGGGTGTAAAAAAAAGTACTGCGTTCCTTTAAACCACATGTTCTACTGATGATACCAAACAACTTTCCTAAAGCACAAAAATTTTAGTTCGAAAACAATTTTTACATTTTCCATACAAAGATGCTCACCTCATCTCCAATTTTGTATGGACAAGGCAAATATTTTTTTCGAGCTAAAACTTTTGTGCTTTGGGAAAGTTGTTTGGTGTCATCAGTAGAACATGTGGTTTAAAGGAACGCAGTACTTTTATTAACACCCTGTATATTGCAAAATCTACAAAAAAGAGAAAAGAAAGTTAATGTGGAATTCTGTCCAAAACTAACAGAAAATACTTTGAATATTGTTTCGGTCCAAATACTTATACGTTTCTTGTATTCATGTTGCTATGCATATTTTAATTTAACCCCTTACCGCATAGCGTGACAATGACGTGACACACCAGTTTTAATTAATTATTCAAAATATAAAGGTTTTTATTTGGTTAGACGTATGATGAGACGCTAGCGGAACGTACTTTTTCCAAGAAATTACAAAAAGCGACACCTGTTGGTTATTATTGGAACCACCAAGGCCCATTCAATGTGTCGGTCGCCGATTTTCGCAGCAACTGAGTGTTCGTCAACTTCGAAAAAGTTTTAAAAATAGTTTGACGTTGTTTTGAGCTTCAAAATAATTACCAGTGGTTGCAGATGTTCTAAATCATTGGTGTAAGTAATTGTCCAGTGTTTTCATAATGAAATTCATAACAATATCTAATTTTATCAGTATGTGCTAAATACGGGACTAGATGCATCTTAGCCTATTTCCTTGATTCATATTCGGAACATCATGCACGTATGTAACTTTGAACTAGGTGCTTTATTGGGCACAACATGCATACCAAAAATTTTGACAAATGTTCAATATTAATCGTTATGTGTGTTTGTATGTAACTTTGAAATAATGTCATAGTACAACATACCTACCTACCTACATTGTTTTGTTTTTATGATTTTTAGATAGTTTTATTAGGTACCTACCTTAGTAGTAAGCGCAACAGCACGTATCAATATTCCGACGTCATAAATTAGGTAGGTACCTACACTAGTGTGGCTTATTTTATTATTCGAAGGTAATATAATAAGCCACACTAGTGTAGGTAAATTATTGTTCTGAGAACGATGTACCTAGGTAGTTTTATTTATACAACGTGTAACATAAAGGGTATATGCATCGTGAAATGTGTGAATCTACCCATGAAACTGAACAACTTTCCCTAAGGAATATAGATCGAAATACAAAAAAAAAATACCCCCGGGGTCTTTGGTCAATATTTTCTAATTATACAAAACGCAAACAAATCCACGCGATATCACTATATTTTGGCACTTTAATGAAGCATTTCTGCATGATGTGCCACATATGAACAATGGCATTTCTGCATGTTGTTCCAAATTTGAGACAGATGATTTTCGCGATTTTCTGGAAATTCTGTAAATATTATGGAAAAAACAAAAAATACGTATTTTCTACTTTTATATTTTCTATAACATACATTTTTTTCATCAATATAAAAAAAGTCATGCGGTAAAGGGTAATCTAATGCATGCCTAGTTACATGTTTTAATTTTAAATGGGCCAGATAGCCATTGGGCACGAACACGACTTAACTGAATATCAACTAAAAATTATTGCCGTCCCTTTCTGGTCTCTCGTGATAGAAAAGGACGGGTATGGGCAGATATTAGTTAAATCGTGTCTTTCGCAACGCCGAATTACTACCAATGTTTAACCCTTTACGGCATACGAGTCCAAATATGACCACAATTTTTATCAGTTATTCTCACTCAGTAAAGGTAACCAAACCATCAACTATCACTAAAAATAAACTATCAAAAATGGGTGGTCATATTTGGACTCGTATGCGTTAATGGTATAATGTGAGTATGACCTGGTGATGTCGGAGCCACTATAGTAAATACAACCGAAGAGGTGAAGCCAAACGATTCTGTCACTAGCACAAATTAGAATAAAGAAAATCGTTGGTATGATATACGTGTGAATAATATCAGGATTTAATTAGATGTTGGCTTCAATTTTATGTACAGTATTTTTGCATGGTTTAAGCTATTTATGAGGCCTAATATAGTATAAAATATATGTGACAGAGAACTAACAATGGGAGTCCTTGTGTCATACATATGATACCGCTCAAACTTAGAAAATTATTTGATAGTATTAAGAAAATCTCATGGGTTAAACCATTCCATTAAATACCTTATAATTTTAAGTAGTAACCCTGTTTTGCTTGACAGTTAATTTTATCGGTTTTTGGTCAAAATAATGAATTACATCAAATCGGGAAACACCAAATACAGACGAAGAAATCGGGAATAGGAAGGTAGTTTGATAGCGATGTGGGAACATCTAAAAAGACGCACCTGTTTAAATAACAAAGCCCACGTAGCAGGCAGCTGCGATAACCATTTTATTACATTACATCTATCTGTCAAATTGTATGGAAGTTTGACAGATAGCTGCGGTATTTATGCGCTATCGCACTGTAGCATGTCACGAATATATCGCACCTATTTGTCAAATTTCGATACAATTTGACAGATAGATGTAATAAAAAATGGCTATCGCGGCTGAATGCGACCGGGGCTGGACTAGATGTATTGTAACTTATTTTACATATGATTCAAGTTATGTTTTAAATGCTCGCTTGTACTATTCGTAGCCTGCTCTAACGCACAAGAGCAGGCTACGCTATAAGTCTTATTTCATACATATTACAGGTGACTATTTTCTAGCGATCGGTACTGTGTATTGTTGAAGATAACAGGCAACTTTTGTAGAAAAACAGGGGTAATAATAATAAGAAAAAAACATTGCTGAATGAATTTAGTACCACCTCACCGACAGTTTCGTAAACAGTCTGATTTTTTTTTTAGTTTTTCTAGAAAATGATGTTTGTTATCAGGAGTGTATCGGTTGTAGCGGCCATTAGTAAAACGTCACATGTAATGTTGGTGTGAAATTGGAGCGAATGAAAACTTAAAAGTAGTTGGTGATAATTTAAGGCAGCTGGTAAAAGCGAAAATGAGATATTACGCTCTTGTCACATTATTTTTGTTACAATATTTTTATTGTTATGAAGAAAATGTGAAACGGACTAGTTTCGGCTCATATTAATAGGGAAAGCTTAATATTACTTCGACAGCAGTTTTCCCTAACTATTGTTCATGTTTAGTATAAGGTTCTTGTAATTATCATAACCCACTGCAAGAAAATGGAAACGATGACTTTTTCAAAAAAGAGAACGAATGTTTTGCGCTGGATGTAATCTTAAGTAAAATTATCATATAAATGTAAGTGATAACGCAAACTTTTTGATCAACGACTTTTAAAACACATAAAAATATAATATAATTGTGTATTTTCCTATTTTCTGAGTCGTCGATCAAAACTGGTTGACATGGACATAGACAGTACAGTAACTGAGATTTTTGCGTTATTCTCCAAATCTGATGTCGCTGTAAAACCATTTCCCTCATTTGGTCAGCAATCAAAGACGAAGTTGACTTAAATAACTAGAAACTTACCGTATTTTTCGGTTCTGTGACGGGATCTGGTTGACTTACTTTATCGACAAGTACACTTTGCCGTGTGAACGCTACTGCTATCGATTCGAAGAGCGCACGACTTAAAAAAATCTTGACTAAAATTATTACTGTCCCTTTCTGTTCTCATCATAGAAAATGACAGGTAACGAATTTAGTCAAGATTTAGTGATTTTGTGCGCATACGAATTGCCTCTACTCTCTACTTGTCGGTTTAGTTCGCGAAGGCGTCAATTCAGCTCGCTATGCAAGTGGAAATCAGCCGTATGTACTTACGACATGCGCTGCCATACGGTTCCGATGCTGACCAGGTGATCAGGAATACGCACTCAGCTTTTACAAAGGTTAGTTATAACTCTACACTATTAGCGGAACTCCGACGCAGAGCGACGCTGGCGCAACATTTTATAATTACAAAAGACACTCCGCTGAAAAATATACATTAAAAAAAAATTAGTGTTGAGAGGCCTAATGTAAGAAATAACTTTACTAGATTACTTGACGTTTATTAGAAACAATATGAATATGTAATAATGTATGATTCATGATCATTACTCATGAAAAAAAAGCTGAAATCGAGCGAAATTTGTATTTCGCTTCGATTAGGGTAGCAAGGGTACACAACACACACATAATATAAAATTAAATTAATAATGATAAAGGAGGGTATATTGATTATAAGTACTTATTTAAAAATAAATCTTCTTGTATTTTAAAGTGATGGTATTAAAGAAACGTTTGAAAACACGTTATTAGATGAAGTCACTGCAGTGGTAGAATACAACCATAAATTAGATGTAACGAAAATACAGCGTGTAACAAATGATTCAGGAATATTGCAAGAAAATCGGTTTCATCTCATCTAATCCACACATTAGTCACCCAGCACGTTGAGAACAAGAGATTCGTGCTGTTAGCTTGAATCCAACCGACCTGGACTCTGGGGGACATATGGGCGTCAGAATCCAGTTGTGACATCTTCTGTAGGTGGTAGGGCTCGTGCCAAGCCCGCCTGGGGAAGTACCACCGTCTTGTCTCTCACAGCGGTACACTTACAGCTGTGTTCTAAGATAAAGGAGCAAGATTTCCAGCATCACCGGCACAGGAGACGTTCCACCTCGGTCTCAGGGTGGGCCGGCCACCGCGCTGGCGACCTGGTGCGACCCGGTCTTCACCCGCCGCCAGCCGGTGCCGTGCGGCGCCGCCACGCCCGCCGCTCCAGGCCCGCCGCCCCGGCCCACCTCCACCGCTTTTCTATTCCCTAGAATGTAGCAAAGCATTGGTCTCATTTACTTACACGCTGTATTTTAAGTAATTTAATATACTAGGTGTGGAATCGAGTGCAATGGTTAGTGTTTGGTGTGCAGGCTGTTCCAAATAATACAATTTGAATATGTGAGGGTCGAGTTCAAAGTAAGACTGTTTCCAAAAACGTGGTAGGTGAACAACATGATCGTAACGAAGTAACCGCATCTCAAGACAATTTAAATTGTATTACTGGAATAGTCTATTGAGAATAGTTTACTCGGAGAAATTAATTGTAACTTTTTTTAATACTTAACCTTTCGCTCATCTTTCGGAAAACACAGGTTACAATTACAAGTCAATTAAAATTACAGAAACTTTCATAAACTACATATCGGTTTGTTTGATATTCCATCAGGTTTGTAAAAATACAATAACTTTTTAATCAATAATTAAAGATGAGCGTTGGAATTCTTTTTAGTACTTATTTTGTTACAAACTGGCACATGCAAATTGCTGTTTCGGATAAGATGTAATGGTTATACTCACTCTAAATATTGTAATATCAAATTTATATCGACGCATTGAACTGTAAAAACATGGGAAATTTCATAACTTCGAGACAAAGATGGACATCTAATAGGGGTAGGGCTGTGCTGTTAGCCCGAGAGGGGAGGGGTAGGGCTGTGCTGTTAGCCCGACTGGGGAGGGGTAGGGCTGTGCTGTTAGCCCGAGAGGGGGGAGGGGGAGGGACCCTCCCCGCTTTATTCAAGGCCATGCTCACTAAACAGTTATATTTGAGTTCGAAAGTGCAAAATTTTTAAATCACTTGGTGAAGTTGAAAATCTTTAAATACAGAACATCCGTGCCTTAAAATTCTGGAAAGTACTCATTTGAGATCTGAATCTAATAAAGTAAGAAATATCAGATTTCTGTGGGTGTAAAAGTAACAGCAAAAATGTGTCAATATCTGGACAGGCTGCGACGGTGGCCTCAGTTAAAGGGGAGAATAAAAAAAAACCCAAATATAAACAAAATACATCCGTGCCTTAAAATTAAGTACAAAATATTTTATTGAACAGCACACGAGATCCTAGAGATAGGATCAAGATTTCTTTCTGTATAACGAAATCTTTTTAAATCAAATCTTAAGATCGTTTTTTGTTGTTTGTTCATTGAAATTGGATGAAAACTAGATGTTGGCGGGTGTCGGCGGAGGAGCGCTCGCGTTGGGCGCCAACGGCGGCATCCAGCGACTAGGTAAATAGTCCATTCAACAAAGAGATAAAGTAAATTCAATGAAATCCTTTAAAGTAACGTCTGTATTTTCATATTTCTTTAAAACACTCAACGGCAAAGTGTCGCAGCGGAGGAACATTCGGTATCGCTTGTCAACGGTGCGGCATCGTCTCGGCATAGACTTTCTTTCACGAAGAAAATATGGAAATCAAAGTTTTACTGTTTGTGCTCTAACAAGCGCCAAGTTAATTCAGTTTCCAATTCTGGTATTTACTTTGATCAGTGCAAAAGCAATATTGTATGTATAGATTTTCAACTTCATCTTGAACGATTTTTCAACCCAATTGGCGTTTTATTAATTGGGGCATGGTCGTCCGTGTTGCTCCATAGAGGCGCGGGGAAGAATAAAGTACCAGCAGTGTGTTATGATTCTTCACTACTCAAGTTGTTAATGCTCCATATTAATCAACTTTTCCCGAGTAGCATGATCAAAAAAGAAATCTCGCAGTACCATTATTATACGGGATCGAATTTCTTTATTTCGACAAAGCTGTCTGAAGAAATTGTCTAATATGGATGGAAAGTTACTTACATTTAATTCCGCCTGATTAAGGAATGAAGTTTGTATAGTGGAGAAGAATAGAACACTAGTTTGGGTGAAAACCGATTGAATCGGTTCTCTGAACACTTCAGCAAAAATAGAGTTTACTATGTTCTCTCAGAATTGGTGGTTATTAATGCTGGTATATAAAAAAAAGAAAAGCAATACTAACCACCAACACTAATAATCTGAAATTACTTAAGAAACTCGATCGAATCTGAGAAATCGTTTTTCAGTGCAGACAACGCAGTTGAGGTCGGCTTCTGATTTTTGGGTTATATTGCTAATGAGGATATTCACGATATAATAGTCAACATCTGAGAGATGGCAAAAAACTAAAGTTGTTAATATGAAGGAAATATTACCTTGGAATCAAAAGTGGTCAGACTTCGTGTAAGCAAGATATATCCACGACTCAATCGAGACAGGTTCCTTGAGTTCTCGTAGAGTCAGTGGGCTGCGTTGTATGCTGTGGTGTAATGCCTCGTGCGTAGCCGTGGAAACACCTGCCAATGCTGTGACAAAATCACAAAACTAACTAAGTTCGTTGTATTGACGCAGAGCATGGTAGTGTTGCAAATTTGTCATGGACGCCTACGCAGTACGTTTTACCAGTCGGATTAAACCAGAAATATGGAACGGTTAAATGATCGAAAAGAAAAAGAGTTTATAAAGGTATTCATCTTAGTTTGAAAGTATCTAAATTGGCTATAATTTGAAGACAAGTAAGCTGTAAATGGAGCTTGTATCTATCGGGTTAAAATTATCAGAAAATACGAAATCCACTCACCAAATCACCTCTCCGGACAAAAAATATCTTCGTCTGGCAACACTGAGACGTATCTAGAGTGAATTTGTCATATTCTGCCATGAATGACACGGAAAGTACAGAGAAAGCTGTGGAATGTACGTTATCAAGAATTATTTTAAATTTATTATTCTCGCCTGAGTTGTAAGAGCACACAAACATCCCAAAAGCCACGATATCGCTGAAGAGAACGATCCCTCTTTTAGTGGTTCGTAAACTTATTGCTGAAGAGGACGATCCCTCTTTTAGTGGTTCGTAAACTTATTGCTGAAGAGGACGATCCCCCAAAAATAGTGGTTCGTAAACTTATTGCTAAAGAGGACGATCCCTCTTTTAGTGGTTCGTAAACTTATTGCTGAAGAGGACGATCCCTCTTTTAGTGGTTCGTAAACTTATTGCTGAAGAGGACGATCCCTCTTTTAGTGGTTCGTAAACTTGGCTATGCCCTTATAAGCTCCTTTGCATCTCAGAAACCAAAAAAAATAAAATCTGAAGGAGTGGCTTTGGCGTATGTATCGCGTACCAGTTCAGATGCCAACAAAGGATCCGAATACTATTGCTGCGCGTAGCAGTTTCGTAATTTTTTCGCGTAGCAATTTTATAGCTTTTTTTTGTCTTGAGCAACGGACATGGGTCAGAGCCTGGTGGGTTGTATATATGTATTTCATAATGAGTACCTGCATTTGATAACCAGTGTCTTGGGGTCTAGGGTGCCTCGCAGCGTCTTGTAGCGAAAGGATCTTCTAACCTGGGCGACTAAGCAGGGCGTTCACTAGTAGGCGGGACGCAGAGGAAGCAACTAGAAAATCCTTTGTGTTTGTCTCTAAGCTTTGAAGAAAGTACCTACACTAAACGGCAACCTTCTTGAAGTAGGATTCACCAATCTAAAACCACGCTTTAATCGCTTAAATTAAGATTTATTTCTTACTTGGACTGTATCATCCTTATTCCAAATAAATAAATTAATTGCTGATATTACAATCATTTAGGTGAGTATAACAAAACACTTGTACTGCTATTGACTGATAAATAAAATCGACTTTTTGACACTGAAATGCTATCAATATTACTTTTAATCCTAATGTTTAGTTAAGTTAGGGTCGAATGTATCTGTGCAGGCTCGTGTCTGCAATGAACGTTGTATGAATGGGAATATTGTAATAAAAATGTGTAATAATTTGACTGGTTTTATTTATCTTAATAGATACACTCATACCTATTTATATTATGTATACTTATAGGGTATTAACTAGTTTCATTTTCGATAAAAGACAACATAAAATGATTCCATACAAATTGTCGAATCGAGACTGACCGTCTCTTTGTATGAAAAAGCAATATTTTTTTTCATTTCCTGAAAATAATTCCCGGTGATAGTTGTTCAGTTTGGTTGTCTGAGCAACCACAATCAGTTTGTGAGACGCTGTCCCTTACACCCCGTATACATAGAGAACAAAGCCACAACTGGTATAATAGCTTATGTCTAAAAAGAAATATCTTCCAGCAGACCTAGGCTAGAGAATATTAGTATTTAATTGAGCTTGATATACTACGTGTCTGGACAATGGGACTTCTTGCAACTAGGAGTGATAAAAAAACATAAAATGTTCCAGCTGCCTTTCTTCCCGGGCGTCCCACTGGGGCGTCCTGTAGAAGCCAGCAAAAGAGATTGTAATTTAGGCGATAGGCTGACAATCTGTCAGTGTTGCTATAAACAATACAATTTGCCCTCAATATTCGTCTGACGTGGCGAAGGCACTATTGGTGTAGGCATAGCGTAAACGACCGTTTATAGGTCGTTCCGCCTCGTCTGACAAGTTTTGAGGGTTATTCCAGATAGATCTGTATATTGCTATAGTGACAGGTTGTCAGCCCATCGCCTAAATCACAATATCGAAACCCTCGAATCCCTTAGCTGATTTTTACAGCATGCCCGGGAGGAGATGCAGCTGGCACATTCAATTTTTTTCTATCACTCCCAGTCCAGCATGGAAGAAAATGTAATATAATGTACGTATGTATGGACAATGAGATGACTAACGAAACTGAACGACTTAAAAAAAAACTATCGCGAATAGACCCGATAAAAAGTAAAATGAGTGTAAATAATCGTGAGTGCTTAAAAAGTTATATTAAAAAAAAGGTTTCCTGAAAAAGAAATCCTTCATTTACTGAGCAAACCCTATCAGTTTGAAGAAATCCCTCATTTACTGAGCAAACCCTATCAGTTTGAAGAAATCCCTCATTTACTCAGCAAACCCTATCAGTTTGAAGAAATCCTTCATTTACTGAGCAAACCCTATCAGTTTGAAGAAATCCTTCATTTACTGAGCAAACCCTATCAGTTTGAAGAAATCCTTCATTTACTGAGCAAACCCTATCAGTTTGCGGAGAGCTGTCCCTTACACCTCTTTTATCCCAAGAAACGCTAGGCAGAGGGAGAAGATATTTTAATATTGGCCAGACAGGATTCGGATTGGCCCTTGACTCTAGACACGTTATGACCGTGACAGAGTCGACGATGGAGCGAGCAAACCCAGAGGATGCCTGTAAAGGACGGAACACAGCAAGCTGTTTGGCGCCGGACTCGGAGTTATGTTGAGTTAAGTCATGATGTGTATGGGTCCCGACATAAATCCTTTGTAATTTCTGAACAAGATCTATGTGACAGGATAACAATAAGTCCAACTTTTTCTATTCGCTCAAGACGGAAAATGACGGGTATGGTTTTATATTAGTTAAATCTGATTTACGCCAAATCTTGGCCACTGTACCTAATATTTAATTAAAACGTACAACACCTATGCGGCTTGAATAAGACCAAACTAAAAAAAAAACTTCTGGACTATTCCCAACACAAATACAGGGTGTTAATTTAATTGCGTGCTGTTGGCTTAGAGGGAGTTTTTTTTTTTTTTATTAAAATATCCAGCTAAAACATAGCTAAAACAAACGTATTTGACTTTACTCGATTTTTTATTAGGAAATAAAATGATACAATCTTGTAGAGCGTTTAGTTCTTTATTTTGATAATATTTAAGTACTATCTATACATATTATTTTGAAGGCGTCTCCAGCCCGACGCGGGAATTAAATTTAATATTTGTTATCATTTATCAAATCGTCATCATCAAATTCTTCATCGTCACTTCGTAATGGCGGTAAGTAAATACCTACATATTTTATTAAATATACAGACTATAACTGATAGGGAAGAACCTAGGAACATATGAATCTGAACAACTTCTGCTTGATAAAAAAAAGAGCCTGTGTGCCGTAAATTTCTGACATCGTAACGGGACAAACGGGACAATCCAAAAAAAATCGTCCCCATTTGCCCGTTTCACTTAAAAAAAAAACAATGGTATTATTATTATGTTATGAATGAGGTAACAAATTCATAATTCATTCATTCAATAATTGAATGCGTATGGACACAATGGTGCTAATTCAGGACGCACTATTACTAATTCTAATTCTTAGTAGCGCTGTCACTTTCTTAAATTTGACATAAGAACAGGATAGCAAACAAACACGTGACTTTGACATTCTTTATTTGACGTACGGCGCTTTAAATAAGGAATGACCATAGAGCGTGCTCACTAATTTTACTTAATTTAAGCTGTCTTATGTCAGATAAGAAATGTCAAACTCACGTATTTGTTTGCTATCCTGTTCTTATGTCAAAGTTAAGAAAGTGACAGCGCTACTAAGAATTAGAATTAGTAACTGGACGGCGTGAATTGAGGCCAATATCTTTATATCTTTGTTAACGTTGAGTTGTGCAGATTCTCGTTTGAAATGTCCCGTTCATAGACGTTGCTGTCGATTCTGGCGACACTATTAAAATAGCGCTGTCACTTTCTCATCTTATACACTAAGAAAGAGATAAACGATAAACACATGAGATTGACATTCCTGAATTGACGTAAGATAGAAGAACAGCTCTATGCTCAATTCTTAAAATACCTTATTTTAATAATGTTACGTCAGTAAGGAAATATCAAAGTCATGATTTTATTATTTTACGCAGGGATTCTACGTAAAGAAATAACAAGATCTCGGTAAATGATAGCTGGCTAAAAAGAAATCAATAAGGAGGGCGTTTCGGTTGCGTACAAAATCACTAAATCTTGACTAAAATTCTCACCTGTCATTTTCTAACAGAAAGGGACGGCAACAATTTAAGTAAAGATTCTTACCGAATCGATAGTATTGTACTTGTAAACATAGCTTATAATTATAAAGATAAATGTAGCGGACATTGTCAAGAGTGTCAGGTTGTCTTCATCATCAGGTCATCACATTGAAGTCAGCGGCGCGTCCAGCAACGTTACTTCTGGCAGGAGATCAGCCGCTCGGCTTCACTCTGCAACAATTTATTGTAATAGGAATTTTTTGGACGATACTTGTGAGCTTCTGCAGAGGGCGCTGAAACTGGCTAAAAAACATTTCTTTACACGGACAAGTCTATTGACTATTTATTTCTTTTCTAATTTTGTCAAATCATTCTTTTTACATCTCCGAAAGCTGTATTTTGCTTAACTATAGTTTATTATTCAATAGAACAGCACTAAAAAAGCCTTTCTAAACTATAAATTTTACACTAAAACTTATTTGTCACATTGCGTCAGCGTGAAACGAAAACGTCAAAACAACGTTATATAATACGTACATACGTACCTCTCAAAATGTTAGGCGCGCACAACGCCATCTATTTTTAAACTAAGAATTTTCTCCGGAACGAGCAAATTAAAAACACCCATTCTAACCAACTTCAAAATAGGACGAGGTTCCAATTTTGCTCACTGCATTGATAGGGTAGAAGCTACACAACATTTTTAATAAAATTTTCTCGAAATATGAAATGTTCATGATAAGATTCTACCCTACCAGTTCCGAAATAAGTCGAAAAAGAGATTTGACCTATATTTCCGGAAGGTTCGTAGCAAAAGGCTACGCTTCCAAGCTACAAGCTACGCGAGTAGAACTATGTGTAGCTATCTTAGAGCAACCTTCCGGAAGGCCGTGTTGCTCTAAGGTAGCTATTTACTACAAACGTCTACGGCCCGAAGTTTCATATTCATATTCATTTATTATTATTCAGATTACATGCTCATTATTATATTCGTATATGTTCTTAGTTGTAGGTTAGATACATAGTTAGTATAAGTAAGTAGCTATATTAAGTATGCGTAGGTTAGGTAGAATCAAAGAATACAATACAATTTATGCTATAGTAAGCACATTACTCATTTAATTGGGTACTTGACTGGGTAGCTTAAAAAATTCAAAACGTTTATACTTAAAACTAATGGCTAAAAATATTGTGGATTTCATTCATCATAAAAAAAAATGCACATTTAGATTTTAATAATCGAATTAAAAGTATATAAGTTATTGATTTGATTAGTCAATATTTACTAAAATGTGACGTCATAATTTACTATTTTCATACAAAAAAGCGTTTTTGACATTTCATAAAAAGTTTCTGATTTGACTAGTTGGAAAGTAGCCAATTACAAAACTGTATATGCACTAATTATCTAGTAAGTAGGTACTTGTATCTTAGGAACCTAAATTACTAGGAAAATGTACTCTAATGCTAGTCAGTTTATAAACTATCGGTAGGTTAGGTTAGGTTAGATTATAAATTCCCTAAGATACATTATAATATATAATTGAATAACAAACGTTAGGTATGTTAACATATAATAGTCATCAAAATCTGGTTGTGCCTGATTAGCTGTTGATTATTTAATTACAGTCAGTAGGTTTTCTGTCCAATATGCAATACAATGATTTTCTTGTTTCTAGGCGTTTTACGGTCTGCCTTCCCCGTAGGAAATAAAGGCGTGACTAACATGTTAATCCCCGAATTCGCTCAATGGCCGAAAAAATAACTATTCCGTGTTTTTCTTTTCGAAATTCGAGTATTGTGCATCACAAATATGCCCCAGCGAGATTCTGTTGTAGACACACCTTAACTTTTTTTTGGTTCTGACACTTTCTAAAATTTGAGTAAAATAGAGACAGCAACACTTCAACTTCAACTGCTGATTATAATACTGTCAAATTGACGTATATTGCTATAAATAACATGAATAAGGACACCATCTAGAATGCCATCTTATTTTAACAGAATTTTAATCATGTGTCGCTGTCTGTCTCTACTTTATCAAAATAGAAAGTGACAGAACCAAACATCAGAACAAAAAGTGTGTCTGCAACAGAACCGGCACCATTGATATTGATTGATATTCAGCGGCGAAAATTTTTGTGCATACCTTGATCATTTCGTAGATGTTGATTAGCGCTTGATCCGGCTTGCACGCGTCGTTGCCGAAGTTCGCCGACCTCTTCCATCCCGATGAGAACGTGAGCTGCCCCATGGAGACAGCAACGCTCAGCGCAACCAGCAACAGCATCAGGTACACCCGGCACATAGCTGAATACAGTGAGAGAAGATCAGACGTGGACCACTTCCTAAAGCGGCGAACAGACTACAAAAGATGTCCGAGAGACGGTGGTTTCACTACCTAAGATGGTCAGCGAGTGGGCAAAAAACACACGATCGCCCTTTTTATACAGACGCCTAGAGTTCATTCACAAAACTTATTCCAAGGGTTTCATCTGCACAAATGAAAAGAAGCCCATGAAATACGAATGAGGAATTAATGAGGCGCTTTAGATGAAAATATTTTAGGGTTCGCACACACTGAGTTGTAGTGAAATTGTACTGAAATTCAATATACTTAATACTATAAGAAAAAAAATAGTTCTTTCGGGGACAGCGGCCGATCTCCTTGAGATAAATCATCTGCGTGGGACTTTGTTTTCAGTGCCTGAAAGTTTGTGCTACACACAAGCGCACTCTATATTATAGGTATACTCGTATGTTCATTCAATCTCAGACTGACTGACACGACCAGAAAGAAATCAGGTGCAAGACTGACTGTTTACATGCCCATCCAACAGCATGGAAAATCTTCATTTTCGTAATTTTTTTTTTCTTGAAATGGGTGTGCTGTTGACTCTATAGATCTAGACACAAGGTCAGGGATGGCCGTGACAGAGTCGACGATGGAGCGAGCACACCCAGAAGACGCCTGTTAGGGCACTGGCAGTCTCACGTACCGACGGAACACAGCAAGCTGTTTGGCGCTGAACTCCGGTGAGAGGGTGGTCGCGAGCCAGGCGGCCCCTTGCGGTTGCGCAGCCTACCACCGCTTTGTTGCGATCGTTCAGCCGGACTTATTCACAGGCTAGCCCGTGTTGCCGTTGCCCGGGGTGGACCATTAGGAGATAGATCCCATCCCACCCCAATCTATTAATCAGCCTGCAATGTCCTAACCAAACTAGAAACAACAACACCAAGTTTTGCAGGTGGTTTTCGTAGCATACAACGATTTCCTTTTTATCTATACGCCTATTAACGCGTGTGTATGTTTCATTAATTATTATAGGACATGTTATGTTACTTGACTCCTAAAAAACTACATATTAAAATAAAACATGGACTTGCGTCTGTTTTGCCCTGTAGTGTCGAATTGGTAGAAGCCACATAAGTTTTAATTTGTACTTCCAAGTTAGTACTTAAGAAATTGTGATGTGAAAAGTTGATGGGCGGGCGTACCTACAACAAGCACATCTAGTACTGCGGGGGCGGGCGTACCTACAACAAGCACATCTAGTACTGCGGGGGCGGGCGTACCTACAACAAGCACATCTAGTACTGCGCGGGCGGGCGTACCTACAACAAGCACATCTAGTACTGCGGGGGCGGGCGTACCTACAACAAGCACATCTAGTACTGCGCGGGCGGGCGTACCTACAACAAGCACATCTAGTACTGCGCGGGCGGGCGTACCTACAACAAGCACATCTAGTACTGCGCGGGCGGGCGTACCTACAACAAGCACATCTAGTACTGCGCGGGCGGGCGTACCTACAACAAGCACATCTAGTACTGCGCGGGCGGGCGTACCTACAACAAGCACATCTAGTATTGCGGGGGCGGGCGTACCTACAACAAGCACATCTAGTACTGCGGGGGCGGGCGTACCTACAACAAGCACATCTAGTATTGCGGGGGCGGGTGTACCTACAACAAGCACATCTAGTACTGCGCGGGCGGGCGTACCTACAACAAGCACATCTAGTATTGCGGGGGCGGGCGTACCTACAACAAGCACATCTAGTATTGCGGGGGCGGGCGTACCTACAACAAGCACATCTAGTATTGCGGGGGCGGGCGTACCTACAACAAGCACATCTAGTACTGCGCGGGCGGGCGTACCTACAACAAGCACATCTAGTATTGCGGGGGCGGGCGTACCTACAACAAGCACATCTAGGTGTAGAAAAATTGCTGACCGGTATGAACTTGCTTACTTCCATGCTGGACTGGGAGTGACAGAAAAACAGAATGTGCCAGCTGCATCTCTCTCCTCCCGGGCATGCTGTAAAAATCAGCTAAGGGATTCGAGGGTTTCAGTATTATAATTTAGGCGATGGGCTGACAATCTGTCACTATAGCAATATACCAATCTATCTGGAATAACCCTCAAAACTTGTCAGATGTGGGGGATACCAATCTATCTGGAATAACCCTCAAAACTTGACCTATGTTTAGGTCGTTTACGCTCTGCCTAACCCATTAGGAAAAAGGCGTGATATATGTACCTATGTATGAACCTAATCCTCGCCCTAGAGTAAGTAGTGTTCTGTGACCTAACCTACCTAGAGAGTGTATAATAAATGAATGACTACAGGAATTTCGATTATTATTATAAATATGAAAATCGTTCCACCTTAAGAGCTACATATTTTGTGCTTTGGGAAAGTTGTTATCATTAGTAGAAAAATTAGCCAAGAGCGTGTCGGAGACGCCCATATGTAGGGTTCCGTAGCCTTATATGTTTACTTATAACTTAATTATCTTCAAAATTTGATTTCAAGCTTATACAAAAGCTATATAAGGATTAATTCAACTTTACAGATTAAGTTGTTTTTGTTAAAACGGTTTTAAAAATATTTCGCAAACTATAAATGCTACACTTTTCGCTATAGTTTTCCTTACTACTACAACTAAAGAGCTAGGTATATTCCATATTATTTTCATAATTTTTGCATTTGTAGTACCTATTGAAGATATGACCGGATCTAATTTGTGACAAATACTGCAACTTTGAATGCAAATATCTCGATTTTTCAAGGAAACCTCCATTTCATTTTTAAAGACCTGTCTAACGATACCCCACTCAATATAGTTATTTTTTTTTTGCCCCCGCCTTTCACTTGTATTTTTGAATTGTTTTTTTTTATTTCTAGATTTGCGACATAATAATCTGTCTTCATACCAAATTTCATGTTAATAGGTGAAAAACAGGTTTTCACAGGGGCGCCGCATACAGACGGACAGACAGACATGGCGAAACTATAAGGGTTCCTTGTCTACGGAATAGAACCCTAAAAAAGTGGAATAAAGGAATAGTCAAACTGTACAAAGTAGGTATTGTGTTGAAGTCTACTATGAACTTATATGTAAGTATTATATTACTCCATCGCCATCGTATTTAATTTAAATGATATTGTATTTTTTATATGGAAATGTCCAACACAATGTATTTTTAAACGACTCTCCTTTGTTTTGGACAAAACAAAGGAGGAGGTTCTCAATTCGGTTGTATGTTTTATATTATGTTAAGTTATATTAAACTTTGGTATAATATAAGTACCTACCTACCTATGTAGTTTCATTTTTTGTTTAAGTATAGTATACCTATGTAATAAAAGGATGGATGAAAGCAGATTAACTAACCAGATATAGGTACATGGCGAGTGTGAGTGGGAACGTTGGAAGGGGAAGACCTCGACGAACGTACCGCGATCAAATCGGGGACGTCTTAGAAAGGTCAGGTCAGGAGTACCTACCCTAAACCGACGAGCGTGCATGAAAAGATTGATGAATGTAGGTACTCTACATTCAATGTACCTACCTAGATGAAGCGAAAGAAGTTTGCAAGCATCGTAGTAAGTGGAAGGATGTGATCTCTGCCTACCCCTCCGGGAAAGAGGCGTGACGTTATGTATGTATGTATGTAATAAATAGTGTTAAAAAGGGTCACATTTATTTTAATAGAATATGGAAGATAGGTACAAAAACATTCTTATCTCTATCATGGCTTAACTTAGATATGCCTATATAAACACTGTCTTTATTATTGCACAGCAATTGATACTTGTAAAGGCAAATCTATATTGTCTGCAACTATGTTCTAGTATTAAATTGTCCTATCCACTTATTCTTAAACATATAAGATAAATATAGTATAGCTCCGAAGTGGAGAACGTCAAGTGCATAGTATGGCTCATCCTGGCAGAGCCAAGTCTTGGATATGGATGCTAATAATGCCAAGATTTAGTCCGTAATTAGTCCTTACTCACCGTCTCCTTTATCTGCCGTCGTTCACAGCTTTTGTGCGCAACTGTCCGTTCGCATCGAATATTTTGTATGTATTTGTTAACAATCGAAATATTTCTTAAAATAAACAAGTACCATATTCAGTTTTTAGCGGCTAATTACTAGCAACTGTGGTCAAATATTGACGCATTCAGTTTTTTTTTTCCAAGTGGCATATTTGTCCAGTTTTGCTCAATAAAACTAAATTTGAGGTTAAAATCATACTACCGTGAATAACTTTTTATCGAGGCAAGGACTAAATCTAGTTTATACGGATTAGAAGGGACCAAATACGGACTAAATCTTGGCATTATTAGAATCCAAATCCAAGACTTGGCTCTGCCAGGATGAGCCATACAAGTGCATAAAGTATAACATTACTTCATAATCATAGCACCACATAGAGTTAGCACACTACTACCTGAATGCAAAAGGCATAATGGCTCTGCAATCCTGTAGTAATGTGTTCACTCGCAGTGGGGTTTAATTATTTGTCAGTTACATGCTATTGTATTCATAGTCAATAATATTTCACGTCATAAAAGCATTAAAGTTCATAATCATAATAATCAATAGTCCATGTGGGATTTTTAAAAGTCAATCCAAAACTGGTGTCTCTGCTATGAAGCAGAGGGAGACAGAACCGTGTGGACTCCGCTGGTGTCAAGAGACATTCGGCTGGCAGAGTGAGGCATGTCATCTAAATCTAAAGTTTCCCTCATTCGTCGTTTGTACGCCTCACTATCCGGATTGTTCTCCTGGTTACGACAACGGTCCAGTTTCTTCTCAATCACTCTAAACCGTTCTCTAGCCGGGGGTTCCACCATCTTCACCATGGAACGGATCTTCCGAACAGCCTCTATAAGCACAGCTAGCTTATCCTGCCCCGCATCCCTAAACAGCATTTCAGTCACATAGCTGTCCAAATTCTCCTGTTCTTTGCTAGCTGCATGAAGAACCGCAGCTAGCGCAATTTGTGAAGGAGCATAAAGTAGACAGGCATCCGTCAGAAACACTTTTTCAAGGAACTCATCAATGCCCGACCTGAGACGCTCCGGATTAGCCAACGAGCAGCGAGTCTTGATATCTATGAGGAACCCCTCCACTGGTCTGAAAGGGTTGTGAATGGTCAAATGATAATTCAATTGCTGCATCAGCAGTAGCTCGTTGTTCAGAATTATTTCAGTTGCCTTGTCGCGGTCTCCTTTGATGTTTGCAACAAACTGGCCGATGGACACATTAAACTCCTCAACCTTGCAGGCGAGGTACACGCACGTGGCTAGTATTTCTTTGGGATGGTAGTCCATCGTAGAATTGTAGAGGTAGAAGCGTTTGAAATAGTGAAATGCTGTTCCTAGCACACCTTTTGGCATGGGCGGAGTGAAGCGCTTACAAAACTCTTTCAGGTAAATGTCATACTGTTTAAGCAATAGTCTCTCTTCTTCTGATGATAGAAAGATGTTGTGCCACTGATATTCTTCAATATACGACCCGTGTTTGCCGATGTATGCTAGATTGTGCTTTTCTCGCAAACGGGCGAGTTCGTGCTCGTCACTAAAGGTCCAAAATTTCTTTTGTGAACTAGTCGAAAACATGACTACAGTGTTTCAGTCCTATTTAAGATAAACCACTCAACTCAACGGAAGCCAGAAGTCGAAACAATGTTATTTAAAAAACGGTCCTTGTTGAATCGACCTGAACCAAACCAAAACCTGTGACATGCCTGCCTGTGACTGTGACATGACTGTGACCAATAGTCGTGGGTAACTCGTGAGCGACTGAATTAAATGAACTAACTCCTCTCATAAATCGAATCGGCTCCTTAGTTCACCACTTCTTTCATTAGTTCATCGGCTCATTTAGTTCTTCGAGACTCTCGGCTCTCGGCTCACAGAGCCGACCACCGCAGCTCGCAGCTCAGTGCAACAACGAAAGAAACAGCAATATATGGTAATAGTAGGGGTGAGTGAGAGCGTTAGCTTTTCGGAATCTGGTCGTTTAAAGAAAGATTGATTTGATTTGCAACAAAAAAAAAACAGCTCTTTTTTCAGTTCATCAACTCATTTAGTTCTCGAATCTCGATCTCGATCTCGACCACTCCCGGGGCGCGTTCTCGCTTAGCATAGCAGATAGCACGATTGTCTTTGGTTTGGTTGCCGCGCCATTCTCGATCTCGACCTTATTACAAAGGCGGTGTTCACATTGGGCTCCGCGCTACGCGGCGTAGCGCGTGATTGTCTATGGTTCCATTGTTTTCTTTTCACTACGCGCCGCTCCGCGCGTAGGCGAGCCAGTGTGCCATACCCCGCGTGATTTTCATACAAACCGATGTACTTACAAAGAACGATACCGCTCCGCGCTACGCCGCGGTGTGCGGTGCAGTTTGATAATGGCCAAAGAGTTTTGCTAAAATGTCATTAGTTTCTCCGTCTAGGATAACCGCACGAACGCACCCCCGGCTCACAAAGCCGCGCGCCTTGGCTTAAAAGACTCGCATCCAGGCTATAAAATATTTAAAAAAAGAAAGCTGCGCGCCTAGCTCGCAACAACGAAAGAAACAGCAATACATGGTAATAGTATGAGAGAGTGAGAGCGCTAGCTTTTCGGAGTTTGATTGACAAAGATTCATTCATTCATTATCGAAGCAAATTGAACGATCTGTTAATGAAAATTAAGTTCAATTCTTAATGAATGAATGGGTAGTCCAGAACTTCTGACGAATGTTAAGATTTTGGCGGGAATAATTGATAAATTAGATATTGTTTTGTGGTCCATGGTCACGATAGTTTCACCAATTTCGAGTGTTTTTGTTCTATTTGTTTCTGTCTTTACCTCTAACTCAAAGCACCGAGCTGTGAACTAAGTAGTCGAAATATAGAACTAAGTTTACCACTGAACTAAATGATCTTAAACGCTAACGAACGAGCCGCAAGCTTACAAGCTTTACGGTCATACTTGAGTACTGAACTAAATGGGACTACTGAACTAAATGACTGATTTAGTTCAGTAGTCCCAAAGATTCGAATCGATCTCGCTCCCTTAGGTGAACGACAATTCCCACTTCTAGTGACCAACAAAACGAAAAACGACAAGACAAGGACGGGAACCAATAATGTACAGCCATGATAATTGACGACCCGATAAGGTACGCGCTGATATTACGAGACCAGGCATGTACTGTACATGAATTATTGGCTGTGCATTCCGTGGCTTCGTATTATTGGCCGTACAATATTTGCCCGGACAGATATTTCACGGCCAATAATACATGTACTATATGACAAGGATTCGTATTATCAGTGCGTTATAGCTGTTATAGCTGTGCGTTATCTGGTCGTGAATTATCAGCTCGGACTGTTAATGTACGACCCGTACCGTATTGTACAGGCAATAATTTGGAAACCAATATCACATGTCAAAATTCCACCAGCCAATGAGGAGGAAAACTGCCTTTTTCTCCCGCTAGGTGTCGCATGGGCGACTGTACCTTGAGAACTGTCAAATTGTACCAACTTTTGTAAACAAATTGAATATTTTTAGAATATTATCAGTAAATGCCACAATGCAGTGCATTTAATTGCAAAAATAGGGGAATTCATTTGTTTTCCAAAGATTACAAATAAAGAAAACAGTGAGAGACAGTGGGAAAAAAAATTACGTATTAAAAACTTCAATGCAAGTGATGCAAGTTGAATGTGTTCAGCGCATTACAAAGAAAGTGATTATTTTGAAAAAAATATCGTTTATGTTAAAAAAACTGATAAAATCGCAATAAACATGTGACATTGACACGAAATAAGGTACAGTCGCCCAGAGCGCCATCTGTATTTAGCTTTTAGTTTGGCTCCTCGCGGTCGTAGACAAGAAACTCTATATGCTTTGTTTTGATGGTTTTGGTAGATCATACCAGTAGTGATAGCGAAAAAAAGTTACAGAACCGAATCTGTTAACCCCGAATTCCACGTGATCTTTCCGCTCTTACCCCTAGAGTGTATATAAAAAACCGGAGGCGTGGAGGGAGAGCAGCCCCCGCCCGCTGTAACTAAGAGCGGGCACCGTACGAGCCCTAGCGGCTGAGGCTGGTCGCCGAAAAGCCGAAGCTGCGCAGGCGAGATAGGTGCCAGCTCTTAGTTACGCTAGGGCGGAGGGGCTGCACTTCCCGCAGCGCCGAAGCAGTTGCAGAATCAATACTTAGTGTCTAAACGAGGCTCCGACCATAAACAAAAGAATGTGTCTCGACCAATAGGAGTAAAGTTTCATTTGACGTACACGAATTATCTGGTCGGCAATTATCACCCCGTACCAACAGGTATTGTACAGCCAGTATTTGGAAGCCAAGGAAAGCACGGGCTAATATTTTATGGGCATGTACTTGAAATATTGGCCGTGCTTTCCTTGGCTTCCAAATACTGGCTGTACAATATTGGTACGGGGTGATAATTACCGACCAGATATTGCACGGCCAATAATGCACAGCCGCGTATTTCATGTACATAACAATGGCTTCGTAATATCTGGCTGTGCAATCCATGGCCGTACATTGGACTCGGCCGGACCGGACGACCATAGACAACACCGGACAAGCAGTTAGTGTTGCCCGGCCCCTTTGCCAAAAATAACATAAGTTGGCTCGAAAAGTAACATTTTGACTACAAAAACTTAATTTGTAACTGTACTGGTGGTAAATAAAGATTTATTTTTGTGTACATTTGTTTATCTCCCTTTTGGCCTCCGATTTATTATTATTATTATGTGTTTCACCATTATCTCGGGACTGTAGAGTCTCGACATGAGAGGATCAAAAATAACGTAAAATGTTACTTTTTTAACATTGTGGCAACACTGTCCTGTCAATAATAATAATAATGTGCGCCGGACCGTCGTCCACACGTCCGGACCGCACCAATTTGACAGTCCGGTCCGGACGTCTGTTAACACCTTTAACACCTTAATGACTTTTAGATCAGAGTTAAGGTGTTAACAGACGTCCGCACCGGACTGTCAAATTGGTGCGCTCCCGACGAAATTCGATGGTGTGGACGCCGGTCCGCCGCACATTATTATTATTATTGAAGGGACAGTGTTGCCACAATGTTACAACAGTAACATTTTACGTTACTTTTGACCCTCTCATGTCGAGACTCTATAGTCCTGAGATAATGGTGAAACACATAATGATAATAATAAATCGGAGACCAAAAGGGAGATAAACAAATGTGCACAAAAAATAAATCTTTATTTACCACCAGTACAGTTACAAATTAAGTTTTTGTGGTCAAAATGTTACTTTTTGAGCCAACTTATGTTATTTTTGGCAAAGGGGCCGGGCAACACCAACTGGTAGTCCGGTGTTGTCTATAGGTGTTAACAGACGTCCGGACCGGACTGTCAAATTGGTGCGCTCCCGACGAAATCCGATGGTGTGGACGGCTGTCCGCCGCACATTATTATTATTATTGAAGGGACAGTGTTGCCACAATGTTACAACAGTAACATTTTACGTTATTTTTGACCCTCTCATGTCGAGACTCTATAGTCTCGAGATAATGGTAAAACACATGATAAAAATAATAAAACGGAGACCAAAAGGAAGATAAACAAATGTACACAAAAAATAAATCTTTATTTACCACCAGTACAGTTACAAATTAAGTTTTTGTGGTCAAAATGTTACTTTTCGAGCCAACTTATGTTATTTTTGGCAAAGGGGTCGGGCAACACTAACTGCTTGTCCGGTGTTGTCTATGGTCGTCCGGTCCGGTCGTCTGTTAACACCTTATGGTCGTCCGGTCCGGACTGTCAAATTGGTGCGGTCCGGTCGTGTGGACGCCGATCCGCCGCACATTATTATTATTATTGACGGGACAGTGTTGCCACAATGTTATAAAGGTAACATTTTACGTTATTTTTGACCCTCTCATGTCGAGACTCTAAAGTCCCGAGATAATGGTAAAACACATAATAATAATAATAAATCGGAGACCAAAAGGGAGATAAACAAATGTACACAAAAAATAAATCTTTATTTACCACCAGTACAGTTACAAATTAATTTTTTGTGGTCAAAATGTTACTTTTCGAGCCAACTTATGTTATTTTTGGCAAAGAGGTGTTAACAGACGACCGGACCGGACGACCATAGACAACACCGGACTAGCAGTTAGTGTTGCCCGGCCCCTTTGCCAAAAATAACATAAGTTGGCTCGAAAAGTAACATTGTGACTACAAAAATTTAACTTGTAACTGTACTGGTGGTAAATAAAGATTTATTTTTGTGTACATTTGTTTATCTCCCTTTTGGTCTCTGATTTATTATTATTATTATGTGTTTCACCATTATCTTGGGACTATAGGGTCTCGACATGAGAGGGTCAAAAATAACGTAAAATGTTACTTTTGTAACATTGTGGCAACACTGTCCCGTCAATAATAATAATAATGTGCGGCGGATCGGCGTCCACACGTCCGGACCGCACCAATTTGACAGTCCGGTCCGGACGTCTGTTAACACCTTTAGATAACTCAAGAATAAATACTGAAGACTAGGCTGCATGGGCTCACGCTTTTTGCCATCCCCAATGGGAGAATAAAAAAAATATATTGACTGACAGTGACAGAACAGACAGACACAGCGGACAGCTATTTTAGATGGTTGGGAGCCGCGGCGGATAGAAATTAGAAGGAATCGCTCAAATATATCCTGCAATCATTGTTAAAAGGGAGTGTTAACGTGTCTAGTGATAATGTCGCGAGGGGCTGAGCGTCCGAATCAGGCTCAGACCTACAAATTGGTGGTCGTCGGTGGCGGGGGTGTCGGCAAGAGTGCGATTACCATACAGTTTATTCAGGTAAGATGCCTCCGTATTTGGTAAACGACACGCCTACAGGTCCAGGTGGTGTGTTCCTGGCCGTTCTGCAGTGTCTACGGGGCCGAGTCACGTCGGCAGCGGTAAGGAGAGGAAACAAGACCAAACGCTGCACCAGTGTGTTATAAATAGTGTACATAATGTTTGATGTCAAGGTTTGGCGTGACGCCGCCCACTGGTCGTCAGATGGTCATGAAACCACAACCTACTTTCGTATTTCTTAGCGTTTGCTCGAGGTCGGCGCTAAATAGGCCGATACCTACGGCTTATGTCCACCATATGTTGAATTATATGCATTATTTTAAAGATGACATCATCCATGCATCTAGAATATGTGTAAAATCTAGTGACCTAAATAAAGGACACACAACTTCTCTGCAGGTGCCGCTGAAATTGGGTCATCACAGGTTCCTATAAAATTAGGTCGCATTACCTACTAGTAGCGAAATGCCCTATTAACATTAAGAGCAATAGTCTGTTTTATTTATACAGGGAGTCAAAAAATTTGCTGACCAAACTTTATGGTGTGAACTTAACCCATAAAACTGAACAACTTTCCCCAATGAACATAGTTTGAAATATGACAAAAAATTTGACCATGTCCCATACAAATGATGTCAGCGGTAAGCATGAGTCATTTTGTAAGCAAGGTCCAAATTGTTTTTTATATTTTGACTAATTGAATGATCCTTGAGGAAAGTTAAGTTATTCAGTTTCTTAGGTAGGTTCACATCACAACCCAAAAATTGGTCAAAATATATTTTAATTCTGTATAAATATCTATGATTAATTTTAACTGACACTTAAGGTTTATATCTGTATTGAATCAATCTGCCAATCAGAATTTGCTTTTTATTTTATGATCCACTTCCATGACTTCCTTATTTTTATTTAATTTCATTAGTCAGATAATCTAATTAATAGAATAGGGTCATAATCATAATGATAAAATATTTGTTTATATGATCGCCATGTAAAACAGAAAATATTAAGGAAAGTTTTTGACTTGGAACAATACGCTATTTGTCTACTAGTCAAATCATCAACTTTTTATGAATTGTCAAAAACGCTTTTTTGAATTAAAATACTCGGTTATGTAAGACGTCACACGCCAGTATATGTTGACTACTCAAATCAATAACTTCTATATTTTTAACTCAATTATTAAATCGAAATATGCATTTTTTTTAAATGATGAATGAAACTCGCAGTGTTCAGCCATCAGTTTTAAGGTATAAGGTTTTGAATTTTTTTAGCCACCCAGCCAACATATGCCTATCATTTTATTTTGCTTACATTATTTATTTATGAGATTTTCACCTTCCTAACAGGTTCCCTGTCCCAAATAATATATGATTCATAACAATTGATTTTCTATTGTTTTCTGAGCGGGACAGGGAATTGGTTATAATGACTTGAATTCAAAAGTAGCTGTATTAAAATCAATAGTTGTTCTTTATATCAAGTGAGTTTTATCACTCCCATGCTGGACTGGGATTGATAGAAAAACATAGAATGTGCCAGCTGCATCGCCTCCCGAGCATGCTGTAAAAATCAGCAAAGGGATTCGAGGGTTTCAGTATTGTAATTTATGGGATATTATGTAATAGCAACATACAGATATTTCTGGAATAACCCTCAGACTTGTCAGACGTGGCGGAACGACCCTTGTTTAGGTCGTTTTCGGTCTGCCTACCCCATTAGGGATAAAGCCGTGATTATATGTATGCATGAGTTTTTCGAGTACCGGCCCAATGAACCCTGATGTCAGAGTTTGTAAACCCTCTAGTAATAGCACAGCTAATAGGCCTGTGACATGGTTTTTATGTAACAACTACTATGAAAGATATTGACTGGGATCAAAAGCTTAATGTGCCCTCTGAAACACTGCATAAATTATCATCATCTCCCTAGCCTTTTGCCCGTATTTCACGGGGTTGGCTACCTAATCTAGGGGATTGAACGAGGGAACTGGCTTTTACACAGAGCGACTGCCATCTAACCTCCGCAACCCAGAAGGGAAACCAGACCCAATCCTAGATTAGGCTTTTGCCAGGTTTGTGGCCAACCCAGCTGTCAGAATTTTCAAGCGGCCACTGCATGAAATAATATTATATCGGAGTAATTTTATACCACCTAAAAGCTCAGCGAATATGCCTCTGACATGGTTTGTGTAACATCCACCAAAAAAACAGAGACTATAACTAACACACTAATGTACCTTCTGAAACGCACATTTTTCCTACAATCTAAAATAAAATACAATATTTAATCATCAGGTGAATTGGTTATGTCTGCATTGTCTTAAATAAACTGGGGAAAATCTTACAAAGTGATAAATTGACAAACATGATACCTTGGGAGTTCAATCCCTGAAATATCATCTAGGGTGCCAATGCCAAGAACAACTCACTCAAGTTTTGATACTTGGCTTATTTATAAACTTTAATATTCGCGCATTTTTTAGGCAGTTGTAGGAGTTCTTTCATCATTAGGAAGCTACGCTACGCTATGCGAAACTATTTTCTCGAGGGAAAATACATTATTCCTAAGGAAAAACTTGCTAAGCCGCAAATGAAGTCGCCGTCCGCCAAAAGTTCGTGCAAATTATGATTTATTTTATAAAATGTTCTATGTAAATCTACTGTGTGCGTATTGAAAAGGCCAGCAGTGCCCTGATTCCTAGATTATTGATTGATGTTGTGACCTGTTTTATCTAGCACATGACATGTCCCCAGCACGGTACGTTGAACCGTGTCAGGCCGGCCCGAGCGCTCTGGGCCGGTCGTTACCTTGCCCTATTTCTATTGACGTAGCAGATTCCCCGGGACTCTCGAAAATGCACCTGCAATAACTTCGACATTTAAAATACGCATGTTCTGTCTGCCAATCAATATGCCCTGACCTGACCCGTTAGCAATTGGGTTAAAAAAGGCTCATTCTGTCGCGATGCCTCTCCAAAGCGCAGCTCTTGCTGCTCAGCTCGTGCGATTTGTTCGCGAATGGTTCTTTCTGTGTGCGTTCCTGATCCAAGCTTGGTTGGATTATGTTGCGGGATTGATTGACCGGTGGTTTGCCAAGTTGCCGGAAAAAGTTGTGCTGTTTCTCTTGTCCTTGTGCGGTTTTGGTACAGGCTTCTTCGCGGTGGTGCTCAATATGGTAATGTATTTCTTTACAGTTGCTGCAAAGCGAGATTTTTAATTGCCTAGCGAGCGCTTGTCTTATTTGTTTTGTATTCCTCAACAATAGTGTCATTAATACTTGGAACAGTCTCCCTCAAGAAATGGTCGATGCTCCCTCCACAAAAACTTTTAAAAATAGACTTGACAAGTGGTTAAATAATAACAAAATTAAAAAATTTACAATAAAATACAATGTGAAGGACTTTTAATTGAATCATAAATAATGGACTAATAAAAATATTAGCGCACACACCAGTTACGGATATAGCCACATCAGCAATTCTGCTGCTCGGCTATTATTAAATAATAATAATAATTCCTGTAATTTTCATCAAAATATTAACTATATCTTTTATTTTCACCTGACTGTGCGTAAAATCTTATTATATATTATATATTGTTAACTGACTCCATAGTCTAATGGTTTGAGACATGAGCTCACAATCCGGAGGACCCGGGTTTGATTCCCGGTGGGGCAGAATGACTTTGTGTTACAATGAAACATCCTCTCCTATCAAAAAAAGAGATAGAAAGAATAGAGAGGGCGCTTGTGTGTTGCGCAAACACTTGGACACCGATCTCTTGGAGATTAGCCGCCATCACCGATGATTGGGAGGACCTACATGTAATATTTTGTTGATTATCTACCTATAAATGGACTTTTATTTTTAGTTTATACACTATCACATCATGATTCACAAGCACAAACATAATCAAAACATGGTCTCTTTAATAGGTATACACTAATTTGTTTATATTTGAGATGCAATAAATTTATTTCTTGGGAGGGCGCTAGTGAGCTCATCGAACCATCTTAAGAGCTTATTATTATGCATCATCAGCTCATCATTATTGCAGATTGGCAGTCGTTTGATCTGGAGGTATTTATATAGTTTTTTTTTTCAGAGCTACTTTGTGACCGACTACGATCCGACTATTGAAGACAGTTACACCAAGCAGTGCGTTATCGATGACATCCCGGCTAAACTTGATAGTAAGTAACGCTCAAAGGCAAGCCACGTATCTAAGGGTCGTATTTATAATCAGCTCTCAAGAGTGACAGTTTTATATCAGAAATGTCATTTCAGTACAAAACGACCTGTCAAATCCCAACTTAATATTGCTCTCAATCTTGAGATCGCTTTATAAATACGAGCCTTACTATCTACCCCCGCCCCCGTACCATTCCGCCGCGCGACATCAAATGCCGGGTAGGGTACCAGAAGCTGATAGGGGTTGTGAAGTCAAAGAAACTGAACAACTTTCACTAGGAAACTCTTTCAGGAGATGAAATTTATTTTTGGTATTTCCATTCAAATTGGATCGAGGTGGTCACATTTTGATTTCCTGAAAAAAAAAAAAAAACTTGGTGAGTTGTTTTATTTCGTTGACTGAGCGAGCGACCCCTATTTGTTTCTAGTACGATGTCCCCTAACACCCCGTATATCGCATCTATCTTTCAAATCTCTATGCGTTCTACGGGGAATGACGACGAGGTTTAAAGGGTATTGGGGTATTTACACGAGTCGATTACCGCGCAGTGACTAATCATTCAACTACCAATCGAAACCGGGTACCAGTCGAATCGCAACCACATTTACGCGGTTTCACTAGAATAGAAATAACCTCTATCAGTTTAATTTCCTAATGTCATGTCAAGTCTTAGCATCCAGCAACAAAAAGGTGTACGAAAAAGAGCCTGCAGAGGGAAATCACAATGTGCATTTGCACGTTCGATTTTAGTCACCGGCTGCTTATGGCCGATCGGTCTTTGCGCGAATTAAATGTCTTCTTTGGGCGGTTCTGCGGCCTAATCATTTGGCAAAACTAGACCCGTGTAAATACCCCATAAAATATGGAATGCCTCAAACGGAAAGGGGTTGCTCAATCCACGAAAATAAACAATGAAAACACTATGGCCCGTAATTATAATCAGCTCTCAAGAGTGACAACGAGTTTGAGTTCGTATCAGAAATGTCATTCTAATACAAAATTACCTGTCAAATCCACACTCAATATTGCTCTCAATCTTGAGATCGCTTTATAAATACGAGCCTAAATTATGAGTACCATGTGCATGTTTATTTTAGTACTGTCATCGCTTTTTTGCTTATTTTATTGTATGTGTTAACGGAAATGTATGAAATCCGTAATTGTATACAATTCCTAGGAAATCTGTATAATACCTAAAACCACCAGGAAATGTGTGAAATAATAGTACATTGTTTAACGAGGAGAGAACATGACCGATTCCCACGAGGGTGTAGTTTGAGGCCCGAAGCGCAGCTGAGGGCCTCAATACACACGAGTTGGGAATCGCATTTTCTTCCGAGTTATACATAGTGCTTTATACTTCACCTATGAGGAAAATATAATCAAAAATCCTTGTAAAATAAAGAATGATATCACTTACATGAGAAGATAACTTAAGAACATTTGAAGTATCATCATCCATGCGAACAGAACACAAACAAACAAAACACATATTAATACAGTTACACATTACATCGAAAACACTAAACACTTAATTTACATTAAATAAGTCATATTAATGAAATAACGAAAAAGAATTCGCGCGGACATGTTGATTTTGCTTTATTTTTTACTTAAAAATATAAATGAGACAAATGAAGCAAAGCACATACTGCCAAAAAATGTAAGTGGCCAGTATCATTTTGTGGGCTTCGACATACAAACTTTTTGTTTTTTGGCATTCGCCTGTTTCTAGTTTTGAATTATGAATTTAAAAAAAAAATAGGAGGGGAGAAAATACTTTCTCCCCTAGGGGAGAAAGTAAATCCCATATATTTTTGCCGCCCGCATATTCGTTCGCTTGGATTTACGTACTTTCTTTCCTTTTTTTAAGTAAGAACTAATATACTTTCCGAATAGGTGTAGTATAAATTATATTTCATACTTTTCCTAGAAAATCTATACAAATCCTAAATAAAAACCGGAAATGTATGGAAACCTTCCCAAAAAAGTGCCACCTTAAGTTGTCACGTAGTTTTAATTTAATTTAATATTAAAATGACGTAGAGTCTTTTTACATAGAGGCCAGTTATTTTTGTGCATGGCAAATCAATATCTTCCCAGTTTATCCATAACTTGCTATGTACCAACGCGTACCACTTCGATTTAAAATTATTTGTTACAGTTAATTAAGGTAATTTCTTTTGTTCTATTGACTTTAGTTTAAAGATTATACATTGTTTTTTGTAAATTATCCTCCTCCATAGTCGCGGTCCCTCACTGCTGAAGACAGTGGCCTCAATTCACGCCGTCCAGTTACTAATTCTAATTCTTAGTAGCGCTGTCACTTTCTTAACTTTGACATAAGAACAGGATAGCAAACAAATACGTGAGTTTGACATTTCTTATCTGACATTAAACTGCTTAAATTAAGTAAAATTAGTGAGCACGCTCTATAGTCATTCCTTAATTAAAGCGCCGTACGTCAAATTAAGAATGTCAAAGTCACGTGTTTGTTTGCTATCCTGTTCTTATGTCAAATTTAAGAAAGTGACAGCGCTACTAAGAATTAGAATTAGTAATAGTGCGTCCTGAATTAGCACCAGTGACTCCTTGATTTATCATTTGTGGCCTGTATCCACATGTTTCAATCGACCGCCGGATGTAGTGCGGCGCTGACGATTAACTTCAGCTCATCGGATACCTGGTCCGTCCATCTCTTTGGGCTTCGGCCTCTAGGTCGTTTCCCTTCCACCTTCCCTGTCACCACAGAATATACAACGTGTAACAGAAAGGGTATATGCATCGAGAAATGTGTAAATCTACTCATGAAACTGAACAACTTTCCCTAAGGAACATAGGACGAAATACGAAAAAAAAATTGCCTTCCCATACTAAATACGCTATCAGCTGATGCATTTTGTATGTCGTTCGCATTTTTTATTTTCGTATTTCGACCTATGTTTCTTAGGGAAAGTTGTTCAGTTTCATGGGTAGATTCACAGATTTCTCGATGCATATACCCTTTATGTTACACGTTGTATAATACTGTCACTATAAGAACCTCTAGGGCTCGTATTTATAAAGCGATCTCAAGATTGAGAGCAATATTGAGTGTGGACTTGACAGGACATTTTGTACTGGAATGACATTTCTGATACGAACTCAAACTTGCTGTCAGTCTCGAGTGCTGTTTATCAATACGGGCCTAGATTGTCGCTTTCCCTACGAGCCATAAGACCGAAATATTGCAGCACTCGTCGCAAGCAGATCGAGGATAGTCGCTGAGTTCGCTCAATCCTCAGTTCCTTTAGGACCGAGATATTAGTGTGGTGAGCCGTTAAAAATCCTTAGCGTGCAGCGCCAACACGTTTCGAAGGCGTTTATTCGTTGCCTGTCAGCGGCTTTCATAGTCCAAGACTCGAACCCGTACAAAAAAATGGAGAAACCGAACGTGCGGACGATATTGACACACCACAACACAACCTTCACAGATAACCTCTGGTTCTCAGTTTACTAACGTCAGAATGCGTTAGTTTTATACATTTCCTAGAACGATATCGGAACTATATACAAAACCTAGGAAATGTATAAATTTCCTAGGATGTTGTTATTGATTTTTTTCAATTTTATGACCTATATTAACTACGGACTCTTCGAGCAATATGCCAGCGCCATCTAGGTTTGCTCGCATTTTGACCTTTTTATCGAGTATCGAGGTACGCTCTCTAGTATGGCGGTTAGCAGTCCTCTAGAGTAGTTAGTCCATGCTGAAGGCAATCGCTTAGCTTACGCATAGGTACTAACAACCATTCTCACGAAGACTAACAAATTACCAATACGGGCTAATCGGTATTAACCAAGGCTAACATTTGAAGAGTAGTCATTTCCCCGTTCCCCTCAGTCCTGGACACGGCTGGGCAGGAGGAGTTCTCGGCGATGCGCGAGCAGTACATGCGCTCGGGCGAGGGGTTCCTGCTCGTCTTCTCGGTGGCCGACCAGAACAGCTTCGAGGAACTGTATAAGTTCCACAAGCAGATCCTGCGAGTGAAGGACCGAGACGAGTTCCCCATGCTGATGGTTGGCAACAAGGCTGACTTGGAGGGACAGCGAGTGGTAAGTCAGAGGCCAAGTGGCGCCCCCAACAGTCAAAACATCATTACCTACTCACTAACATAAGGTGCGTGGAAGTAACATCGGATAGGGGTTACTTCAAACACGGCAATATATTTTTTTATTCTGGCACATTCTGGCAACATAATATTATTGTTTACGGCAACAAGGCCTTATTATTCTTCGGTGTTATTTTACCAGAATAAAAATATATTGCAGAGTTTGGGAGTTATTTGGATTACCCGATCTTACTCCAACGCACCTTAATTTTTGGAAAATCCTGTAGATCGAAAATTGTACTTTAAAATAAAAGTGACTGACATTCAAATACAAAATTTTAACCCCCTTTTCAACCCCAAAGGTAAAAGGTATGTGTATGTACCTATATGTATGACGCATAGCCTAGTGACGTAGTGACGATACTCATACCTCCTGCCTGCGACGCAGAGGGCCCCGGGTTCGACTCCCGGCCGGGCATTTGAATGAGATAAAATGTCTGTTTCTGGGTCTGGGTGCTCTATGTGGATGTTTCTGTGTATGTCCATGTGCAAGATACAGGGAATCCTAGTGGGGGCTATGAGTGTGATTGTATTTTTTAATGTGATATTATAATACTAAAAATAAGTTTGAATTGCACCCCGCAGGTGAGCCTGGAGCAAGCCCAGGCTTTATCCCGCCAGCTGAGAGTCCCCTATATCGAGTGCAGCGCTAAGCAACGCATGAACGTAGACCAAGCCTTCCACGAACTGGTACGTATTGCTTTCGATTGTGGAGGCACCATTCTGTAACTACTTTTAAGATAGCGCTGTCACTTTCTTAACCTTGATATAAGAACAAGATAGCAAATAAACACATGTGTTTGACGTTCCTAATTTGACATAAGCTGCTTTAAATTAAATAAGAACCGAGCATAGAGCATGTTCCTTATTTTACGTCAAATAAGCAATCCAATGTCAAATTTAAGCAATCTAATGTCAGATTAGGAATGTCAAAGTCATGTGTTATTGTTTGCTATCCTGTTCTTATGTCAAATATAAAAAAAGTAAGTCATCTGTCAAAGTGACAGCGCTACCATAGACAAAAAATATTTTCGTCCATGGCGCTACTAAGAATTAGAATTAGTAACTGGACGGCGAGAATCGAGGCCATTATCATTATTTCTATCATGGACTAACTTCTCTAGAGGACTGCTAACCGCCATACTAGAGAGCGTACCTCGATACTCGATAAAAAGGTCAAAATGCGGGCAAACCTAGATGGCGCTGGCATATTGCTCGAAGAGTCCGTAGTTAATATAGGTCATAAAATTAAAAAAATCAATAACAACTTGAACCAAATTATCTTTTAGGATTTTTAAAGAAGAAATACACAATGAGAAACGCTGTTTAAAACATCTGAATTAAAATACATATACAGTTTAGGTACACAATATTTCGCTAATGTCAATAGGAGGAGGTTATAAGTCCTCTTTGTTTTATTCGTCCATGTTTCTATTTAAAAAAAAATGAGCAGCTAGGTTTATTTTCTGTCAAACTGGCTTTAAAATAATCAGTGAAATCAAAATATGTCTATCAAAGTCTTAGCAAACAGCAACAGAGAGGTAAAAGATTCTGCAACGCGGAATAACCCTTTTTTCCGGCCAATGAGCGAATTTGGGTATTGTGCGCAACATGTACACAAATGGAGTGTTAAACATTCCCGGTTTACATTTGTAGGTGCGCCTCGTCCGTCGCTTCCAAGATGCTGAGAGACTGAACAACAAGACGGACGGCGCGCGCAAACGGAAGAAGCGATGCATCCTTTTGTAAACTCACTCGTCACTTTACATTGAATGGAAGAGAGATTTGGCAACGTCGCATTTCTTACCATAACTTTACTTATTTGAAGATATAAAAAAATACTTTACACGTATGATAATTTTAAACTTGTTTATGTCAACAATTTGTTTTTTTATTCATCGACAAAAAATTCACACTATAAAAAAGACCTATAAAGACGATGTTGCCATTCCAAATAATGTTATTTTGTTGTCTTGGTTTTATAGTAAATTGGACTCCTATGGTCCAAAACACACACAACCTTACCGTCGTCGCCTTACCTTCAAAAATTTATGAGCGGCGCCGCGCTTTCGCCTTAGGTCGCTAATGTGTGTTTTGGGCCTATCACACCTGAGAATAGAGTTTAATTTCCTATATAACATGTAATGGAGTCTGTTGAGCAACTTACTTTTAAACTGCTATTACAAACTATATTTTTAAAAGAAATTTATAATTTATTTTTAAAAATTAATCTTTAACTCTCTGCGATAATGTTCTACCTTCTATAATTTATGTTACTCAACATGACTCCTTTTTCTTATAGACAGTATATTTAAGTATGATTTCTTATGATTTTTGATATTTTTATTTTGTTTATGGTTGTATTTTTTATGACAAGTCTGAACATACTTCCTTATTGATAATCTGTTGAAAAGTATACATACATACTAGTTTCTCTACTTTAAAAACATATTTTTACCAAGTTGTGCTAATTACGTAATATTGTCTTATTTAATAAGGCATTAATTTTTATTATTTCTGTTATTTTAAGTTATAAGATAATGTATAATTAATACATTCAAAACTTATCTATAAGTGTAATTAAAATCAGTTTTGTATTTAATTAATTACGATAAAACTACTTTTTTTCTACGTGACGCTTTCTAATCATTTGACAATGCGTGTATTTTGGACATTGTCAATTTAAGACTAACAAATAGTAGATTGTTACAAAGAAAACGAGTATGCTATTGATGTTAACACCCGAGTGGAACACACTGCTTAATGCTTTACATATCGAATGAAAGAAGATAAGTTCAAATAAATTCTTAATAATTACATGGAATGTCTTATAATAAGTTATATGTCATAATTATGTCACCTGTTTACATTTTAACCGAGGTCGGCAAGTCCTTACTTAGCGTACAGTTAAACGGTTAATTATTCATAATCCATTAATCATAATCATACATTATAATAATATAAGTTGATAACTAAACGAGAGAAGTTTAATTGCAGGGTATAAAGAAAAACAAGTAGTATTTTAAAATCTGTTTAAATTCTTCTAATTTTTTTTTTAAATATACCTTACTGTTTTCTTTCTTTTTTAAATGCAAAAACGGAAGTGAAATAGTACGTAGGTAAATAGGGTAGTAAAATCATGGAGGAATAAAAAAAATTTGTAAAATTTAAAAATGAATAATTATAACTCACATGTTTAAAGATAATTGTCAGAAAAAAGTCTCTATAAGTACTCAGTTTGCAAATACAGTTAACATTTACAAAATAAAAAGCCGTCTGTTGTGACTTGACGTAACCTATCCGGCACCGAACGTCCATTTCTCCTAAACGTTTATTTTCCCGCGAACGGCCACTTCACTTCCCTAAAAGCCCAAAAGTTTCACTGAACGGCCACATTACCCACGAAACCACCTTTAACTTAACTTTAATACGAAAAAATCTAGAAATAACTTTTTTTTAAATTCTTTACTTCCCTTTTTATGACTTAACTAAGATATACTACAACTTTTCATTACACCCTGCTGAACTACAAAACATAAAAAGCCAAATAATTTACTAATTTATTATTAATTAAATACAACTTCGCAGGCCAATTACCAATTTCGTATAAATAACTACATAGTATAATCCACTGCTCAATATGATACGGTGTTCTAATAAACTAGTCACAATTTTACTGTTTTGAATTATTATAATAAAAAAAATACAAAAATAATCTTTATAAAAAAATATTGAATGAACTTTTTTAATAAAAAAAAATCGATTAACGAATCGTATTCATATTGTAATGTCCACCAACTAAGTAAACATTTATTTTTTGGTTTACTATCAATCGTAGGATATACGTATTATAATGTAGGCTAATTTCATTGTATTAACTAAGCAAAAGGCGACGTTAAATTCACGAGTCAACTCTCCTAATTTCGATAATTTATCTTCGTATTAAAATGTCTAAAACTTAATTAACCTATACACTGTGTTCAATGATAAAAAGTTTAAACTAGTGATAAAAAGCGCCAAATACTTAAGTTTGTAAACTAAACTTCCCTGTCAATACTTGTGCACAAAAATTTACATCGATTGTGCAGAATATGTCCTAAATACAAGGGCGGATTTAGGAGAGGGAGGCACGGGGGCATTTGCCCCCCCCCCCCCCCCCAGACCAGACATACTTGTACCGCCCAGAACAAAATCCTGGATTCGCCCTTGCCTAAATACTAGATATTCGTGTTTTTTGCGGACGTATAAAATTTTGGTTAAGCTTAAGTATTGTTACGAAAAAAGTAGGTTGACTACGGAACCCTAAAAAACAACATAAATATCATCAATAATTATTTTTAAAAAAGTGGGTTTTCTAGTACGTTTTAAGTGAGTCATTTGAGGTGACGTTTAAATATTACATATTGAACAAAGAAGGGCATATCTTCGTCTTCGGGCACAGGTTGTGTATCCCAAACTTTTTAATCTTTACACATTAATTTTAGAAAGATTATACTATTTTATATTTTTATAAATTATTGACTTATCACATTGTTTGCTAATGCACAAGAGTTTTGATAAAAATTTAGCGTTGTAATCGCATAAAGCCTTTGGAAAAGTGAGAGCCTAGCCTAAGAGTTATTGTATCACATGTAGGCTAAATTGTGCGATGATTATAATTTCTTGGAGGAAATTTCCTGTTGATAAGGAATGGATTCTACACAACAATCAAGTACTTATCAAGATATGCAAAGATACCAAACTAATACTATTTTGGGATTTTGATTTACAAAAATTTACAAGGAAGGCTTTATTTTTGTAAGTAACCTTTTCATACTTCTAAAAATCTGTAAGTGTTTAAATAATTTAAATTCAGTATCAACTGGAAATATTCTTCTATGAATTATCGTAAATTAAAAAGAAGTAACAAACGATATTGGAACTAAACTAGAGACGTAAAAATACGTGATACTTATCAGTTTATCAGAGACGGACGAGTTAACGAACAATGGTAACTACAGGGTGAAATTGAAATCATTCGACAAACTTTGAGGGTGAGTTCAGTTCATGAAACTGAACAACTTTCCCCATGGAACATAAGACGTCAGACTTAAATTTTTTTTTCGTCTGATGGCCTATGTTGCATAGGGAAAGTTGTTCAGTTTCATGGCCTGAACTCCCCCTTAAAATTTGTCGAATGATTTCAATTTCACCCGGTATTCGGCACGACCACGACTTAACTAAATCTCAATTAAAGGTTGCAATACCTTTTTTTTTTTTTGTGTTTTCTCATGATAGAAAAGGGCAGGTATGGACATACCTTGTTTAATTTAATAGCGCTTTGGCACGCTAGAGCTACAGGTACCTTAGGTTCCTTAAGGGGTATTTTGGGATTATGTAAAAAAGAAAAAAAAACTCGCTAAAAACAAACGAGTTTTCCTATACAAAGTAACCATTTCGATTAGATAATTTGTATGGTGAAGTGATATATTTCTTTTTTGGAGAGATTATATACTTTTTTTTCCTGTGATTCTTTCTCGATACTAAAACACCCCCTAAGCTATGACACGCAGTTAAATTGACACCCTGTATTAGTTAAGTCGTGTCTTTTGCAACGCCGAACTGCTGCTAATATTAACTAAATTGCCGAACATTTTTGCGAAAATCTGTAGCGTATCTTAACAGATTTTTTTTCAACAATGTACGACCAAAAAGTATAGTTCGATACTTTAGAAATTGACTTTGATAATTTGTAATTAAAACTTAAAGAAATTGGACAATATTCAATAATATTTGAAGATGTATCTTAACTCCAGTGCTACACTGTAATTAGTTTATTTACTCGTCGTAAAGTGAAGGTATTTCTGAATATATCAGTGTTTTAATATAAAGTGTATGCATGCCGTTTTAGACAACTAATTACTGTAGGTATATCTATAAAACTTACCAACTCTCCTCCCATCAATAGATTTTATTCTTATCTAATGGATCTTCCTATTTGTAAATTAATATCAACCAAAAGCGTTTCTCCGAGCTTCGGAACGCACGTCATGCATAATATCAAGCAAGATTACTGTTAAAATACTGATAAATTCAGCAGATCATGGCCCTCTAAAACCCCACGTTAACTTATACGAACATATTATAAAATGTCTATTATATTTGAGGCGCGGTTACTTCAGGCGTGAGCAAGCCACGTTACAGCTTCACGTTTGCTGGTTATTAAGTAAAAATGCCGAGTTTCTTTAAAGCTTGGATGGAAATGAAGTATTTGCTCAGTAAACCAGTTTACATAGAACTCTTACAAGGTGATGTCACGTTTGATGTATCCAATGCCCTTATACTCGTTTTCGAGTGAAGTATACTGTATTGTATGTTATATTATAATATCATAACTATATGTCTAGTTCATAATAAATGTGAAACGTAGCATAAGTAACGCAGACGTCGGGAGTAAATAGTTAAAATTGGATTCAAAATTGACCATTATTAGTTTGTAATGTTTTACGGCGATAAATGTTACACATGGGCTAATTTCGACGTAACTAATGCGTCCTTGCAGCATTTGTACAACAACGACTCAACGACTGATAAATGACAAAAATCTCTTTTTGGTACCGATGAGTAATATTTACCGTGTAATACTGTAAAGAAATTGTTTTCTTCTATCAGGAATATTCAAATCAGGAAAATTCACGTCTAATCATTGACTTATAAAATAATCTTGAGTAATAAAAGTACCTACAGAACATTTTAAATAGTTGGTTGCTTTCATAAAATGACTAATCGAGAAATAACACGAAAAAAGTTTATATGCATTTTTCTCTCGGCGCTTGGTAATTGATAATTATAAGATAATCAATGTTCACACTAACCGTTAATGTTATTGTGTTAACTTAGACCAGTTTCTTTTAAAAAGTATTAACTATTACTTGCTTCGGTATATAATTTAATTAAAAGGATACAATTACATCACTAAAGAAATAGAACTACGCCAAAAAATTGTCTCAACTCATAATGTCCTTCTCGCGAAATGCCCTATACAAAAAAAAAACTGTGTGTTTTCCTCTACTAACTCGACCAAGAGGGCGTTTTGCGAAAAGGACATTTTTCGTAAAAGACATGAGCTGAGATGAGACACATCAAAAACGTTCTGATTGTCTCTGTGTTTTAATGCGAACTGGTATTTTTTCACACTTGTTGTTGAACTAAGTGGAGATTACACGTTAGAACCAAACATGTCAAAATGCCCCAAATCCTGTAGTAAATTGTTGAATTTGATGTTAGTGATATAATTATCTAAATGTTCCCTTAGGGACTTATACAAATTTTAATTTCACAATTATACCATCATTCTGAATTTCTGAAGTTAGTTATGTTTTCTGAATCATCATCATATCCTGTTAATTTAATTGCATGCAATAGCTTAGAGGGTTTTTCAGTAACGTAAGAGGAGCCTATAAAAAATATTTAAAAAATCCAACTCAAGAAAAAAAAAAAGTCGGTAGATATTTATGATGATTCCAGAGCTGCGCCTACCTCTCGTGCTATACCAGTACCGCGCGACGCGCATCGACCTATGATAGCACGCGCTTGCGCTTGGTTATAGCACAAGAGGTAGGCGCAGCTCTTGGAATCATAATAAATACCGGCTTTTGGTTATTTGATTTTTTGAGTTAGATTTTATTTTTTATGGGCTCCTTATACGTTACTAAAACACCCCTTAAGCTATTGCACTCTTGTACAGTGTACAGTGTACACACTTTTGAAAGTTACGTTGTCGAATTCATCAGTTCTATTTATGCTGGGTATTCAAATTAGCTGACCAAAGTTTAGGGTATTAATCTTCCCATAAAACTGATCAACTATTCCTAAGAAACAGGTCGAAATATAAAAAAAACAGTGTTTTTTTTACACATATGGTAGAATTAAAATTTGTTAAAAGTCCCAGTCACAATGATGAATCAAAATAAGATACCTAATATGTGACAAATACTTAACTAAAACCATGGACGAATAAGTAGTTAGTCCATGCTATAAACTATAATATTGCCTTTCTGTTCTTTCATGATAGATAATGACGTAATTTTGTGCGTTGCTGAATGGCCCCAAAAATATTGTAGATCCCTTCTACCACACAAAGGTAATTTATCTTATTTTGATTCAGAAATTAATGTTTAACTCATTATACGTAGTAACTTTAAGTGGTTTGGGCTCGATAGAAATGATAATGTGGTTTGATGATGTTGTCGGAACGCAGTAAAGTCAGCAAAACACAGCAGTACAGCGTCGTAGTCAGTCAGCAAAGGACATGAGTACAGCGTCAGAGTACCGCTAACTGATTGGGGTTGCTCACTTGCGAAACTAAACAACTTCCACCAGAAAATTCTTTCAGGAAACGATATTTTTTTCTTTTCCATACAAAATTGCCATCGCAATCTCAATTTGTATGGAAAAGCCAATTTAATTTCTGTAAAGAATTTTCTAGTGAATATTGTTTAGTTTTATTGACTGAGCATGAGCTTCCCCTCTATAAGTTTGCGGTAGGCTGCCATTTACACAAGGTATATTTTTACAGGTAAACACAAATTTATTAGAGTGCTATGGTATTCAGCAACTTACAAATCAGTCAAAATTAATCTTACTGATTTCTAAAAAAAAAAAAACAACGATCGCCAACGTCGTCAAACCATTATTACAATATTTTGAACTGAATTGTCAAAGAAAGGTGCAATAACGTGTAATGTGAGATGAAGAAAGCTTTAAAAATCTAGGTGCGCCCATTTCAGATTGACCACTAAAAATATGTATACATTAAAAACATTAAAACCATGTGTTCGTTTCTATAGTCTACCTATCCATCCTCCTTTAGATATCTATTAAGGTGCCCACAGACACAGCTACATCTTTCAACATATTTTCCCACGGTACCGTTCAAGCGATTTTGTGTTGTATCGGGATGTAATAAGGTTTATTTTCATACCTCTCAATACCGAAAGATACGAAGATTCCCACAAACGCCGCCTATAAGATATATTTTCATAGCTCAGATCGTAAAATACCGAAAATAAACCTTATTACATTCAGATACAACACAAAATCGCTCGAAGGGTACAGTGGGAAAAGATGTCGAGCTATGAGCGATAGAGCAAAACGGATTTTCAAAAACCAATCGAAAAGCTTCTTGCAAACTGAGGGTTGCTCAGTCAACGAAATTGAACATACATAGGTACATACATATAATCACGCCTTTATCCCTAATGGGGTAGGCAGAGCGAAAACGACCCAAAGGTCGTTCCGCCACGTCTGACAAGTTTTGAGGGTTATTAAAGATGATTATGTATATTGCTATAGTGACGGGTTGTCAGCCCATCGCCTAAGTTGCAATACACTGGAACCCTCGAATCCCTTAGCTGGTATTTACAGCATGCCCGGGAGGAGATGCAGCTGGCACATTCTATGTTTTTCTATCACTCCCAGTCCAGCATGAAAGTAAATTGAACATTTGTAGTTGTAACGTCATTTGGTACGGGAAAGAGAAAAAAATCGTTTCCTGAAATAATTTCCACGTGCAAGTTGTTCAGTTTCGTTGAGTGAACAACCCCTATCAGTTTGCGGGAAGCTGTCCCTTTCGTCTTTTGGCGTCAGGCTCCGATGACTAAAAATAATAAAACAGCTCAAATAGTATGGATTCAGTTTATTTAACAGATACAGATTTAATTTATGGTATAATAATAACTACAAGATTTTTCTATCTTCACTTCCTGGCGGCGAGCGCGGCGAGGTCGGCGATGCAGCGATCCAACGTCTGCTTCTCCTGTCGAAATACAATAATAACGGGTGTAAGGGACAGCTTAAGAGGAGTGTTGACCTGCAGCTCTCCATACAAAAGGCGATATCGGTTCCCACTTCCCACCCCGTAAACATAGTCCGATTCCTATAATTTTTGGAAATGATGTAGATATACTTAAAAACTAGGTTTTTACGTTTTTATTTTTCAGAAATATTACAGTTATAAAAAAATTTACACTGACACTGATTTTTGCTCAATCTACCTTTAATTAATGTTCATTTGTGTTGGATATTAAATAAAAATCATAAAATTTATTTGTTCCTTTTTTTCTCTTTCAATTGCCCAAATTATAATGCATTTGTCATGAAACAATATAACAAATAAATTTCTTACACTGGTGATAATTATCGAATCATATATTATATCGAAAGACTTTCATCTTTATTGTTCTTTTTATATGTATATTGAAGCAGGGAATTCAAAAACTTTCTAATTAAGACATAGTCACAACTTATAATAATACTAAACAATGATAAAAAGAAAATTAAAAATTAAAATATCGAAATATACAATGTGTAACATAAAGGGTATATGCATCGTGAAATGTGTGAATCTACCCATGAAACTGAACAACTTTCCCTAAGGAACATAGGTCGAAATACGACAAAAAAAAAAACTTCCCATACTAAAATGCGTTATCAGCTGATGCAATTTGTATGGACGGTAATAATTTTTTTTTCGTTTTTCGACCTATGTTCCTTAGGGAAAGTTGTTCAGTTTCATGGGTAGATTCACACATTTCTCGATGCATATACCCTTTCTGTTACACGTTGTATACGATAAGAAGCGTAATTATATTGATAATTTCGAACCCTGTCACTAAGTGATAATTTGACAAATATTACGAAGCTAGGACGTTCGAATCGAGAGATAACTAGACCACGGAGGACTGACCTGGTCGGGCGTGATGGCCTTGGTCACGTTGCTCACGATCCAGTCGACCATGTGTTTCTGCGCGAGTCTGCGCTCCACGGTGCTCTTCTGCAGCTGGTAATCCAGGCGACGCTTCACCTGTTTACAAAGTCAATATATTAGTAATAATAAGGCCATTTTCACACTTGACCGCTCAACGCGGCGTAGCGCGGTGAGGCGGAGCTGTATCGTTCTTTGTAAGTACATCGGTTTGTATGGAAAACACGCGGGGTATGGCACACTTGCATCGCGCCTACGCGCGGAGTGAAAACAATGGGACCATAGACAATACGCCGCGTTGCGCGTATAGTGTGATAATGGGGTAATAGTCCTCCCAACCGATTTTCGGTGATGGCGGCCAATCTCCCATACATCGGCCAACTGCGCGGGACTAGGTTTTTGTGCCCAAGTGTTTGCGCAACACAGAAGTGCACTCTCTATTAATCTCATATTCTGATGGGAGAGATTGACTGACACGACCAGAGAGAAATCAGGCGCAGGACAGAATATTTACTACATGCCCAACCGACAGCATGGATCATCTTACTTTTCGGCCGGACAATCAGGTGATCAGCCTGCAATGCCCTAACCAAACTAGAAACAACACAAAATCGTTGTGCGACGCCAGGAATCGAACCATCATATCATCTCAACCAGTCCAGTGATAGAAGCGTGATTGAGTAATGAACATTCAAACTTTTGCATCCTTACATAGTATAAAACAAAGTCGCTTCCCTCTGTCTGTATGTATGTATGCTTAGATCTTTAAAACTAGGCTACGGATTTTGATGCGGTTTTTTTTAATAAATAGAATGATTCATGAGGAAGGTTTTTAACTGACTTTTACCACGGGAAAGTATGTCATTCCCACGGGAAAAGTTGTTTTTCTGGGCTGGACGAAGTCTGCCGGGTCCGCTAGTTTCTAATATTGGTAGGATAATTCAGTAATTTCATCAAAATATATAAAAATACAGTTAAAAAGTATAGCGGAATAAGGAGCGGAAGTAATAACGGACATAACCTTAACTTTCGGTGATTAAGGCTCGTATTTATAAAGCGATCTCAAGATTGAGAGCAATATTGAGTGCGGATTTGACAGGTAATTTTGTACTGGAATGACATTTCTGATACGAACTCAAACTCGCTGTCACTCTTGAGTAAAAAAAAAGAAATATTTCCATATAAATTTGCATGGAGAAAAGAAATAAACCAGGATAAAAAAATAAATCTATGCGGCCGCCGTAGCTAAAAGTACTTGGTATGACCTAGTGAACATATCTGGTTAGGCACAGGGCTTAATCACCAAAAGTTGAGGTTACTATGGGTGCTTATCCGTTATTTCCTACACTAGTACGAAATGTGTGGCAACGAGAGAACTAACCTCAGTGTAGGCGCTCATAAGTCTTTCCCTGTAAGCGGCCTCCAGCTGCAGCAGTACATTCTCTTTCTTGGCGTTGATGAGGAGCTCCTGGCCCTCCGCGCGCCACTGGGCCGTCTTCTCCTCCTTGATGGAGGTCTCCAACTCCTGGATGGTCTGCTGGCGACCTTCGTTCCAGCCGCTTTCGACTTCCTACGAACAGACGCTCAATAGTCGAGTTTGTCGTAGTACTTAGATCAAATTGGGTACTTGACTGGGTAGCTTAAAAAATTCAAAACGTTTATACTTAAAACTGATGGCTAAAAATATTGTGGATTTCATTCATCATTTAAAAAAAACATTCATTTCGATTTTAACAATCGAGTTAAAAGTATATATTATTGATTTGAGTAGTCAATATTTACTAAAATGTGACGTCATAACTCACTATTTTCATACAAAAAAGCGTTTTTGACATTTCATAAAAAGTTGCTGATTTGACTAGTTGGAAAGTAGCCAATTGTGCATTTTGTAACCCCATACCTTATAATACCTACGACTGGTACCGTTGGATGCCTTATAACTAGAACCCTGCCCCCTCCACCACACCACAGTGTATGAAAATTTGATCCATAATCAGGAAGTCGTAAGGAATCCAACGATATCACTCGTAGGCATGGGGTTACATTTGAAATGCGATTTCTAGAGCAACTCCACTCTCCACTACATCATCCGTATTCGCTACCGTATTGAATTGACGACGAAATATATATACCTACCTAACTGTATATCGTATCAAACTGTTAAAAAAAATGTAAATCTAACTAAAATAATACTGACAAGAGAACAGAAAGGGACGAACGAAGATACAATGGGAATTTTTTGGACGATACTTGTGAGTTCCTGCAGAGGGCGCTGAAACTGGCTAAAAAAACGTTTCTTTACACGGAAAAGTCTATTGACTATTTATATCTTTTATAATTTTGTCAAATCAATCTTTTAAGCTGTATTTTACTTATCTATAGTTCATTATTCAATAAAGCCGCACTAAGAAAGCCTTTCTAAACTATAAATTTTACACTAAAACTTATTTGTCTAATTCTATTCTTAATTAATGGCTTTTGTGTAGTCACAATTCTGCCAATGTCACGTAAATTATTGATAAATTATATAAGGAAGAGTCTAATAATGAGACACGTGGAGTCTAAGATACCCTTCTCCTTCAAGAGAAAGGTACAGACTCCTTATTTGTCACATTGAGTGAAAAGAAAACGTCAAAACAACGTTATACGACCTGTCAAAATGTTAGGCGCGCGCAACGCCATTTATTTTGAAACAGAATTTTCTCCGGAACGAGCAAATTAAAAACCCCCATTCATGCAGAAAGGATTTTAGTTGATACTTAGGTCGATATTCTTCACACCACGTCTCTTATTTATTTGACAAATTCTTAATTAATTCGCCATAGAGTCGTCCCTTTCCGTATTGATATATACAACGTGTAACAGAAAGGGTATATGCATCGTGAAATGTGTGAATCTACCCATGAAACTGAACAACTTTCCCTAAGGAACATAGGTGGAAAAACGAAAATAGAGAATCATAGCGTATTTAGTATGGGCAGTCAAAATATTTTTTTCGTATTTCGACCTATGTTCCTTAGGGAAAGTTGTTCAGTTTCATGGGTAGATTCACACATTTCTCGATGCATATGTTACGGCTAATACCCGAAGTGCGGCTACACCTAGTTTTAGCCGGTTAGAACTAGGTGTAGCCACTTACTCTTGGTTAAACCTAGTATTAGCCGATTGTTTTCGGGTAAAACTAGGTCTAGCCTTCATCATGCCGGCTACAACTAGGTCCAGCCATTCCCTGTTGGATAAAACTAGGTCTATCCGATATCATTCCGGCTAGAACTAGGTCCAGCCATTCCCTGTTGGATAAAACTAGGTCTATCCGATATCATTCCGGCTAGAACTAGGTCCAGACAATCCCTGTTGGATAAAACTTAGATGCTTGTCCCGCCAAGCGTTCCGCCCCGCGTCACACTCAAGACTCACAGCATCTGCAGCAGCGGCGCGGGTGGAGGGCATAGCGAGGCACGCGCCTCTGCAGGTTGTGAGCACCAGAAAGAAACGTAGAGAGTTTTTTTTTATATTTAAAAAAGCTCTGCCGATTGCATGCCGGCTACAACTATGTAAAGCCAATCCCTGTTAGATAAAACTAAGACACGCGCTGCTGCTGCAGACGATGTGAGTTACACTCGCTATTAGACCTGCTGTAGATCAGCAGCACCTGGCGCTCACAACCTGCAGAGGCGCGTGCCTCGCTATGCCCTCCACCCCACGCCGCTGCTGCAGATGCTGTGAGTTATGAGTGTGACGCGGGGCGGAAGGCTTGGCGGGACACGCATCTAAGTTTTATCCAACAGGGATTGTCTGGACCTAGTTCTAGCCGGAATTATATCGGATAGACCTAGTTTTATCCAACAGGGAATGGCTGGACCTAGTTCTAGCCGGAATGATATCGGATAGACCTAGTTTTATCCAACAGGGAATGGCTGGACCTAGTTGTAGCCGGCATGATGAAGGCTAGACCTAGTTTTACCCGAAAACAATCGGCTAATACTAGGTTTAACCAAGAGTAAGTGGCTACACCTAGTTCTAACCGGCTAAAACTAGGTGTAGCCACACTTCGGGTATTAGCCGTAACACATATACTCTTTCTTTTACACATTGTATATTAATTAAATCGCGTAATTTTTTTTTAAACTTCATTTACTCTGTAGGATGAGAGAGAGAGAAAGTATACTCACATCAACTTCCTTGTCGAGCCACTTGCCCATGGCTGGTCCGAACTTAGTGGCAGCAACGTAGACCATCACGAACAGCGAGAGACCGGTGTAGTACTCGTGCTCAATCACATAGATCTCCTTGCTGAAGAGGTATGTGGCCAGACCCACTCCAAAGGTGTACGGACCAGTCACTCCGGTCTTCTGGTGGAAGAACTGGAACCTGCGAGTGTTTAAGGCCCGTATTTATGATCAGCACTTGAGACTGACAGTAAGTTCATATCAGAAATGTCATTTCAGTACAAAACGACCTGTCAAATCCATACTTAATATTGCTCTCAATCTTGAGATCGATTTATAAATACGAGCCTAAGTGTTTAGTCTGAGGGTTAGACTATAGTTGGACCACAATTCCTGCCGCCTAGCAGATGTGTTCGCATTTCTATGTATCGGTTCGAAGGGCAAGGGAGCCAGTGAAATTACTGGCACATGAGACAATTCACCTTAGGTCTCACGGTGTGCAACATCTGCTACAACACTAGAATCTACTAGGATAGTAATAGGTGATCAGGTAGGCCGTATGCGTAGGCTTCATAAGGACCGGCCGTCACTACCAGTCAACAGAGGCCGCCGACACGTCGACTGCAGTCAACTGTTGACAGGTCGTATAATGACTTAGATGTCGCTGGTACCTATAACATAACAAAATGTGATCTTACCATTCCTCAGGCAGGAAGCCGAGGCGCACCTTCCCAGGCTCGCCGCGCACAGGCCGCGGGAAGTTCTTCTCGTCGCGGACCCCGGACACGTCGGAGGCGGAGCCGCGGGCTGCAAGGGCCGTGCAGGCGGACTGTCGGGCCGCGACTGCAACCACCAAAAAACAACTTCAGGACTTATGATTGCATTGTAAGCAGAGGCCGGAGTCTTTCGGTCCTTCCAGGGCCAAAGGTTCAAGGGATATGATTGGGCAATCAGGTAATTCAGCCTGCATTGTCGCAACTATACCCCATTCGTTTTTAAGAGATAATTTTTGCCGACGTTTTAGTATGGCATGAAGAATGAAGTATAAACTGGGGAAATCTCCAAAGTGATAAATTGCCAAATATCAACTTGTGTTTCTCCCCTGGGAACCAGACCCAAGACCTCCGGATCAGGAGCCCATGGCTGAGACTGCTAGATCATGGAGGTAGTCATATTGAGAGTCATCATCATCATTCTCTTGCCCTTGTCATACTTATCTATCTGGGGTTGGCGCAGTATGTCTTCTTCTTCCATTCATCCTTGTCAGCCATCAACTCCGAACTCACATGTCTCACACCAACTCTAGATATATCATCTTTCGCAGTCATATTGAGGGTAAATAAAAAACAAAGTGCTACCTTTGATCAGACAATTTGTATGAGGAAGGAGGAAGTCAATTAAATCAAATCAATTGAAGTAAATTTTTCAATTATCAGGTTGAGCATGAAGGCTACTCATATCTCTCTAAACTGTTTAGTATAAGTATCTAAGAACATAAATTCAGATCAGAATAAAAAATATATTTATCAAACAGTTCATTACACACATGAACAAACAAAGGACATGGGCTACCCTGAGCCAGGTGGCGCCCTCAACAGTCAAAAAATCATTACTCACTGAAAAAGCAATTAATCGAAAATCCGGTAAACCAGATTGAAATAAAAGCAAAGAAGATAATTTAGAACATCATAAAATTGCAATTCATGGCTCCTGGTAGTAACAGAAGGAAAATTTGCGAAAAACGGCCACTTTTAGCACACTTGGTATCTGTAACTGCTGTAAACACTGAATCATGAATTTATAGTGCTTAAAACAAACTTCAGTACCTATTCTTTAATCTGGTTTACCGGATTTTCGATTCATTGCATTTTCAGTGCGTATTGATTTTTTAACTGATGAGGGCGCTGGCGGCACCGGGGATCCCCTTAAAGAAAATCAACACAACATACCTACAGCATATTTCTAAACAGAAATATCCTACAGACAACCTATGATGGTGATAGTACAGTACATTTTTTAATCTTTGCCTCCTATACAACATTTACACACTATGACCATGCTATGACAAAAGTGACCCATTTTATGTGCCAATTTATACTGGTATTTATTAAATACTTTTACAGAACAGAGGAAATAGTTATACATTAGTACCTTAAATTCTAAAAAACAAATTAACTCTGGTTGGGTTTTTTTTTTATAAATCATTATAAGAGTTGTGACTATCATTAGATTTGGAGCTAGAAAGCCTACTAATTATTGTAGACTGAACTTTCTAGCGCCAAATTATCTTCAAGCTAAGAAAGTAAAAGTATAATATGTCATATGAAGATTTGAAAATTCGAATCTTTGTGAAAATCCTAGGGAATCTTGGGATATTGCAAAAACACTGATAATTAGACAATGTTTTCACCATTGCCTAATCTTACTTGAATTTCGCTTTGTCTAACTATCCATGTTTTCTCAATTTCAATTATAAAATCTTCCTATGACACATGTAACCTGATGGCTGGTTTATGTTGCACCAGTGGTGGTAAGTATATTTGCATTAGGACAGTTGGTAATTAGAACTTGTAAACCATTCTTTAGCTGGGTTTTCAAGTTGGCTTTCAACTTCAATCAAAATCTGTGAACCAGCCATTAAACTAAATCTTAGGACATGTTATAAATTTCGCTCAGCATACATTAATTTTAACATCTAGTGCTACGAAACTTATATTATGTACCTAGCTTAGAACTGTTCTTTTAGTTGATACAGGAAGGTCATGTTATGATATGACTGAATATTACTGCACCTATTACTACACTACACCTATGATTACACCTACATTTTATTGAAAGCACAGACAGAGCCGGTTTGATGTCTTGTCTAGCCATTGGTATCCCACTGATGGGCAGCTAGAGACTTTCCTCCTGTCACAGGGTCATCAATGTCAAAAGCAGAAATGCAGAATGAAATGGCACTGAATGACACCTTACAAATGATAAACTTCAAATTACATCATAACAATTGGTTCGTATCCCATGATCTTATCAATTTTTACTAGGGTTATGGGGTGGGTCAATGGAAAAAATATTGCCGCAAACTAGCCCGTTCACGGTATTAAACACAATAAAGTATCTTGAACATGATAACGCTAAGTAATTATGTAAGAATCATACGGAAAATGCGGTTCAAATCCTTCCAGACCCTTGTCAAGGTGATTACATAAACCTCTGCGACACCAAGGTTATGTTCACTTTTTCGGCACCATTTATCATGCTCCGCAAATAAATAGAATAATAAACACTTACCTGAACGCAAAGCTACGCGTGAAAGCATATTTCTAATTGATTTTACAATTTATTTTATAATTTTCGACAGTCCTCCGAGAATCCACTTTGCGTTAGTGATGTACCATAGATAAATCTTAGGTACGAAAATTGTACCAAAGACATTTAATCGATTCTAATCCATGATTTGAATCGATTTTTTTGTATACCAAAACAATTTTATTTATACTTACTTTAAATTAAACTTTAACTCAATAAAATAAAATATTATTTTACTCTATCTATCGTATTGATTGAGCAATAAATAAATGTTTATAAAATAAAAAATATTACCTTCCCTTCCTTCCACCTTCCACCGAAAATTTTTAAACGTTTGTGGGATGCAGGATACAGGTCCCACTATTAGTTCGAAGATAGGGTGTTGTAAATAATCAGGCGACGATTGACTTGAAACCACAAATTATTTTATTGCGATATTTACAAATTAGCGACAAGAAAAATCACTGAACAAAATCGACAAGCAAGAATTGACGGACGTCAAAAACAGTTTTATGGATATGCTAAGTTTTTACTAAAGAGATTTTGTGTAGGGGGTCGCCACATCACTCCCCCCAAGAGACCGAACTACGGGCGATTATAGAGATGAATCCGGTCTAGGTGTTTGAATTTAACTTGTCTTCCAGATCTTGTTTGATAACTTTTTGCAGTTGAAGTATGCTGGAGCTGGTCATTGGGATGAGTGTTTTCTTTCTTAGGTGGCGGTTCTTTGATTGCGGGTGAAGTATTGGAGTTAGCAGCTGGTGTGTTGGCCAGAAGGTACGCAGGCTTTAGTCTGTCAACTGAAACTGTGACTGTCTTGCCATTGACAAAAATTTTGAACGCCTTTTCTCCTCGTTCTAGCACTTGATGCGGTCCTGTGTAGGCTGGCTGAAGTGCTCCACGTAAAGCGTCTTCTCTCAAGAATACGTGTGTAGTAGTGGCCAGGTCTTTAAACACGAAGATGGACTTCTTGCCGTGCCTTGAAGCTGGTTGTGGCTGAACTTTGGTAGCAAATTCTCGAAGACGAGCTGAGAAGTCAGTCAAATCAGTTGTAGTTGTGGTATGCGAATTAGTTTGTAAAATTTCGCCAGGCAGTCTTAAAGTCTCGCCATATAACAACTCTGCGGACGATGTCTTTAAATCTTCCTTGTAAGCACAGCGTATGCCGAGAAGAACTAATGGCAGTATCTCAGACCAGTTGCTGTTCTCATGACACATGATTGCTGCTTTCAGTTGTCTGTGAAATCTTTCTATTAGGCCATTGGCAGCTGGATGGTAAGCTGTTGTTCGCTTGTGCTGGAAGCCTGCTATTTCTGAAAGATATTTGAAAAGGGCTGATTCGAATTGTCGTCCTCTGTCGGTTACAATTTCGATTGGGCATCCAAAACGTGCAATCCATCCCGATAAAAGTGCGTGTGCGACTGTCTCTGCTGTGATGTCGGTGATAGGTATGGCTTCAGGCCATCGCGAAAATCTATCGATGGCGGTGAGGCAGTACTTGAAACCGTGAGAGACTGGTAGTGGACCAACGAGATCGATGTGGACGTGCATGAATCTGGCGCGTGGTATTTTGAATGAGCCCAATGGAGATGAAACGTGTCTTGTAACTTTCGCTCGTTGGCAAGCGTAGCAGGTTTTTGCCCAGTCACGACAATCTTTGCGTATGCTGGGCCAAACGTAGCGCTGTGCCACCAATTTTGCCGTTGCGTTCGCTCCTGGATGGCTGAGTGAATGTAGGCTCTCGAAGACTTTGCGTCGTAATTCCTTCGGAACGTACGGCCGGGAAGTGTCTGTACTTTGGTCGCAGTAAATGTATTCATCGGTTCCGGGAATGCTTATTCTGTTTAGACGCAATGAAGTCTCATTGTTTAGTAAAGCTTTCAACTCTGGGTCGCTGTCTTGGATTTTCGCTAATGTTGTTAGATCTATCGGCTGTATCACTTCTTCAATGCGAGAGAGCGTGTCAGCAACAACGTTGTCTTTGCCGGAAATGTGTTGTATGTCCGTCGTAAATTGAGAGATGTAATCAAGATGTCGAAACTGTCTTGGAGAACAATTCTCTTTTCTGGAATGGAAAGCAAAACATAAGGGCTTGTGATCTGTGAAAACCGTAAAGTGTCTCGCTTCCAACATGTGACGGAAGTATTTGATTGCGTCATAAATCGCGAGCAACTCTCTGTCGTACGGCGAGTACTTTTGCTGCGAAGTGCTTAGTTTGCGAGAATAGAAAGCAAGTGGTTGCCAAGCGCCGTCTTTGTGTTGTTGCAGAACTGCTCCTGTAGCGGTATCCGAAGCGTCTGTGACTAAGGCAAGTCTAGCTTGTAAATCTGGATGAGCGAGGAGTGTTGCCTTGCAAAGACTTTCCTTGCATTGGATAAATGCTTTCATTGCTTCGCCAGAAATTTCTATAGGGTGCGAGCCTTTAACTGATCCTGTTAAAAGACAATGGAGAGGGGCTTGGTGTTGAGCTGCTCCAGGGGTGAATCGGCGGTAAAAATTGAGCATCCCCAGGAAACGTCTTAATTCTTTGACGTTTTTTGGTAAAGGGAAATTTTTAATAGCCTCAACCTTTGATTCTAAGGGCTTTACACCATCAGCCGAAACGTTGTATCCGAGAAATGTTATTTCAGCGACGCCGAACGAGCATTTTGAGGTGTTTATAACCATGTCATAGTCTTTGAGTCGAGCGAAAAGTTGGCGTAGATGATCTTTGTGAGTTTCTTCATCCTTAGAAAATACGAGGAAATCGTCCAAGTAAACGTAGCAGAAATCTAGGCCACGCGTTATCTCATCTACGAATCTCTGGAATGTTTGGGCCGCGTTCCTCAAACCAAATGTCATGTACGGAAATTCGAATAATCCAAATGGCGTACAAATTGCTGTTTTACAGATGTCTTCGCTTGCTACTGGGATTTGATTATACGCCTTGGTTAAATCAATTTTGGAAAAGACGTGGCATCCAGAAATGTTGTGAGCGAAGTCGTGTATATGACGTATTGGGTATCTGTCAGGGATCGTGCGGGCATTAAGCATGCGATAGTCTCCGCAGGGACGCCACCCGTTATCTTTCTTTGGCGTAAGATGGAGTGCAGATGACCACGGGCTATCAGATGGTCTTGCTGTGCCACACTTCAACATGGCGTCGAATTCTTGTTTCGCAATTTTTAGTTTGTCAGGAGCTAGTCTTCGAGGGGTGCAGAATACTGGTTGGCCTGGAGTTGTCCTGATGTGGTGCACCGTGTTATGGGATGGGGTTTTCTGAGTCCCAGAAGGGCGCGTGATTTCAGGGAAGTCCCGCAGAATGTCGTGGTATACGGAATCGCCCGCCAATGCCTTCACTGAAGATATCGTGACGGATGATGAAACCAACTCTGCGGCTGTAGTGAGTGAAGTGACGTTGTCTATAAGGCGTTTGTTCCGGACGTCGACTAACAAGTCGTAGAAAGACAGGAAGTCTACTCCAATGATTGCCTTCGTGACGTCAGCTACTATGAAACGCCAGTGGAATTCACGACGAAGTCCTAAGTTCAAGGTTATGTGAATGAAACCATACGTAGTAATCTTGGTGCCATTTGCTGCGTATACCTCGTAGTCAGTTTTGGGTCGGATCTGTCGAAGCGCAGATTTAGGAAAAACGCAGAGGTCACTGCCGGTGTCAATGAGGAACTGTGTTTTCGAAATGCGGTCTGTGACAAATAGGCGACCTGGTGAAACAAGGCAATCATTCGTCGCCGTTACTGACTGCCGGTGAAGTTTTCCTGACCGTAGTCGCAGGGTTTGTTGCATCTGCGGGCCTTGTCGCCGAATTTTGAGTGGTACCAACATTTTGGATATTTTCGGTAGTTGGAGGCTGATCGCGAGGTGCTGCGCGACCTACTGTTGCTGGGTCCACCTTTCCTCGTAGTTGAGCGTGAACGTCTACCATGTTGCATGGTTAGAGCTTCGACTTGCTTGGTGAGTGCGGAAATTTGCTTGGCCATCTCGTCGAAGTTTGAGCTCGGGGAGGTGGAAGTTGAAGCGCAGTGGAGGTTAGGGGAGACAATGTCCAAAACAGCATCCGCCAAGTCAGCTAGATTGCCCAAGTCGGTTTTAGGCTGAGATGCGAGGGCTGCTTGAAGGTTGGTGGGGAGGCGGTTAGTCCAGATTGACCTCAAAAATTCCTCGGGGACGTCTGGTCCAGCAAGTTGTCGTAGATGACGCAAAAACTGGGAAGGTCGTCGGTCTCCTAGTTCTTCGTGTGTCAGAAGCTGCTTTACCTCCTTCTCTCGGGAAGCGGACAGACGTTTGACAAGTTCTGTCTTTAATTTTTCGTATTTTCCCTCGGCTGGGGGGGCGGCTAAAATGTCTGTTACCTCGCCTGCAAAACGATGTTCAAGCTGCGATACTATGTAGAGGTATTTGGTGCGATCGCTGGTGATGCCGGAGAGCTCGAAGTGGCTCTCGACTTGAGTGAACCACACGGCAGGATTCTGCTCCCAAAAAGGTGGAAGACGGACGCCGACGCGGGATATGTCGGATGCGTCTGAAGTATGGGCGAGTATCGCGGGTGCGTTCCCGCCGCTGGGAGCTGCGGGGGGGTTCCCACCGCCGCCGGCGATGCCGCCGCCGTTGCCATCTCCGCCGAGCATATTTATTTGTCGCTAGTTAGTGTTCAATTTCAAACCGTTCGGGTCACCAGATGTGGGATGCAGGATACAGGTCCCACTATTAGTTCGAAGATAGGGTGTTGTAAATAATCAGGCGACGATTGACTTGAAACCACAAATTATTTTATTGCGATATTTACAAATTAGCGACAAGAAAAATCACTGAACAAAATCGACAAGCAAGAATTGACGGACGTCAAAAACAGTTTTATGGATATGCTAAGTTTTTACTAAAGAGATTTTGTGTAGGGGGTCGCCACACGTTTTTATTTTTATGTTCGTGTTGTCATTGTCAGCCTAAACTATAGAAGACTTGGCTTAATGCCTTATTAAATAAAATCATTATATAAACCCAATTTGGTGTGTATATGTTTCATAGTTTTTGAGTTATGAAGGGGTAAAAAGTGGCTCCAAATGGTTCCTGTAAATATACACACGGTGCGGCCCTCCAGTTCTCGGCTTGAACTTGGCTGGACACGCTGCCGCGTGTCTAAATCATCTCAGAATGAAAAAATAAAAGATTAGGCTGTATGGCTTAGTACCGTTGCCTATCCGTTAAGGATGAATTTAAAAACAACAACTTGTTAGCTGTCAATGCTGATAAGAAACAAGAATCTGGGTTTTGCGCGGGAATCGTAACGAATCACACTTAGGACGAGTTTCTGGCTTTCTAATTTTGTTTTTCGCGGCTATTATTGTGATAGTGTAGTGGGATTAGCATAATAATGTGCCGGTTGTGAAAGACATTGTGGTGAAAGTGAGAAATGAGTAGAGATCTCCTATATGGTTCGACTCGACACGACACTCCCGCGTAAATCATCAGAGAGCATTCGATTGACGGGTACCACACCCGCAATCTAATGAGTTCTAGGTTATGTTTGGTTAGGTTGGGGTTTTTCGCGGGGAGCATGAAAAATCTGACGGGCTTTGTTACTCGCTGTTTTAAATTAGTTCCTTGCAGTGTTTGTTGTATTAATGTGGTGGATTTAACTATAATGATCTGCTGACGAGGTATAATATGGTAGGAGTAAGAAGCAAAGGGAGGCGCTACCGTACGATTCGGATTGTTATCTCCGCGCAAAAAACTGTTGAGCATTGGAATGTGAATCACCGGCGCATTCTAATGACTTTTAGGTTAGCGTAGGTTATGTCAAGAAAAAGACAACTGAAGACTAGGCTGAATGTGCTCACGCTCTTTGCCTTCCCTTACTTGGGAGAATGATAAAAAAACAAGAATCTGATCTGATTTCCATCTGATTTCTACAAATAATTTGTGCTTAAACGGCTATAATTCCATTGTTTTCTTTAGAAATGGGTATATTCACGTCTTGCTGCAGACCATCTTCTACTAATGTAACGACTCCTGATGCCGTAAGTATTAAAATACCCCAATAAAACAAGTAAAACTGAACGTATTCTGGCGACACCAATTCTGAGCTTCTCTGTTGGCTCTTGCTTTTGTTCTACAACCTTTTTATAGCTTATTTGACCAATATATTATAAAGAATATTTTATCTACTATATCCCATGCTACGGACTTCCGTATTCATACAAATTATACTCAATAAATCGGTGTTTTTATTCTAGTAGTAGGTGGTACATAAGTAAGGTCTTAGCATAATAATAAACAAACTGGTTTGTTTATTTTAATTGAACCAAATCCTCAATTATACCTGTATTTTGACTGTGAGGTTCTGCGCCGTACGATTACTTACTTACTGCTGTGGCTCAGGGTGCCAACCAAAGTAAGTCTATGCCTTGGTCCCGTAGTAGAGAGTTAGAACGGAGGGCTACATTCGGAGGTTTAAGAAATAGTTGGGCCAACAATTCGGGACAATCCAAGTTACCTGAAGCTATTTTTAAAAGAAATATTAAATCTGCTGTTTCACGTCTTTTGTGCAATGGAAGAAGATGATGTATTTTGCATAACTCTAAGTAGTCATCTGATTTGTAGTAATGATGGAGACGGAAGCATAGGTGCACGACACTCCAACATTTCTGGTTTTTAAATTATTATATCAGTGTTTCATAGCGCCCCAAAGCCTATACTCCAACTCCTACACTCCTCCGCCCTGAACTTGACTCTCTGACCAAATTTATTTATTCTTTTGAGAACAATCCTATCCTAACCTCTTAATAGTTCTATACTCTGATGTGGTTTGTGTAATGACCAGATTGGACACCTGCAACCAATGACTAATGTGTCCTCCGAAGAATGGCATATTTATTATTGGCAAACAATCAGTTGTTTCAGCCTGAATTGTCCTAATCAAACTGAGCAAAACCTCACAAAGTGATAAGTTGACAAATATCAAGAAACAACAACTATAATTTAACTATAATTTAAGTTATATTTTGTACATAAAGGATGCCCCAAAACCTACTTACATTTTAACTAAAATAAGTTTATACCTACTTTTATACATTTAAACATATAGAAACCAAAAATTTCGCATAGGAGGAATTTAAACCCACAACCTTAGATGAACCGTACCACTGCTCTAACCGCTGAGCTACCGTGCATTCAAATGCTCTGGCGAAAGTAATGGTTCAATTCAATTTTTAATTTTTAATAATTAATTAAAGCAAGTTTTTTTACTGAGTCGGCAATGTAAGATGCTTTTTATTGTCTCGGTGACTAGGAGACCAGAAGACAGCAGCTAGTGCAGGCAGCAGAGAGCCGGAGGCAGGCTGAGGCATCGCGGGGGGTCAAGGATCCCGCCAAGGTCATCAGGATGCAGCAGAAGACGGAAGAGATGGACAAGAGACAGACGGAACTCGAGAAAGTTGGTGGTGCTACTTTAAAGGTAAAGGCAACAATCAACATACTATAAATATTGCACTGTCTGTCCTTGGCAATCAAATTTTTATCTAATCATGATGATAATTGGATCTCTCATCTTAATTTCTCATCATCACACTTTGTATCATCAATGACAAAAGGAAGCAAGGGCGAAAACTATGAGGTTTAGCGCAAATGTGTCCACATTAAATTGCAAACAGGACAAAAATAATCTACATTAAATTGCAAACGAAAATGTGGTACATTTTGTTTTATAGCATCAATACTTAAAAATATATGGAGGAAAGAAAATGCAAGATAATCTAAAATTAATGCCCTTACTGACTGATTAACTAATTAGCGAGTTCATCAACGAGGAGCCTTTCTTACCAGGTTACCAGGTTAGGCAGGTACCAGGCCAAATGTTAATATAACATAACTTACGTAAAATAAGGCTAGGTAAGTAAGAAAATTATAAGAGAAAATGGTCGCAAATTTCAATATTTTTCGTATTTTTTAAGTATAGTTTAAGTGATTTTTTTTAATGATTAAAACACGGTTTTTGAGCCAATAACTATCCGTAAGTTTCCCGTTTATACAGAAGATAACTGATACCAAAAATTCAGCGCCATGAAAAATTGCGTATATAAATTGTTTTTTTCTTATTTGGCCACCTTGTATTAGTATAGTCCTCCCACCGATTTTCGGTGATGGCGGCCAATCTCCTAGAGATAGGCTAACTGCGCAGGAGTAGTTTTTAGTGCCCAAGTCTTTGCGCAATACACAAGTGCACCCTCTATTCCTTCAATCTCTTATTCTGATGGGACAGATTTACTGACACGACCAGAGAGAAATCAGGCGCAGGACCGACTATTTACATGCCCATCCGACAGCATGGATCTTCTTACTTTTCGGACAATCAGGTGATCAGCCTGCAATGTCCTTACCAAACTAGAAACAGCAACACAAAGTCATTGTCCCCGCCGGGAATCGAACCCGAGACCTCCGGGTCGTGAGCCCATGGCTCAGTCCGCTAGACCTCGGAGGCAGTTACCTTGTATTAGTAGAGACTAGAACGATTTTTAACAATACTTTTTTATTGTTAACAGTGGACGGCGAATTGAAGCTATGCTGAAATCATCAGAAGATAAGTGATATGAAAATATATATTATAAGCTATAAATATGTACTATATAGTATAATGTATCAAAACCCGAAGATCAGACGCACTAAGATTGCTTCGTCAAACGATTTCATCAAATTAATTTTCGAGGTTTAAACGACAATACTAAAACACATCATCAGCTCATATGGGTACCAGCCTACCCTGAATAGGGCGATCGAGCCTTAGTCTACCATGTGGACGCAGTAGGTATGGATTGGTCGACTTTCACACACAACCTTTGACAATAATGAAATATATTTCATTAACTTATAACACTTACTTATAAGTTTTGAGACTTTCGCGGTTGTTTACTGTCTCGTCATACTCGTGACCATGGAGCCATGGAGCTTGAAACAGCTCTGAAATATCGAGGTAACAATAAACATAATCGTGGTAATAATCCCGTTCAAAATAACAATCTAACTGTAATAATAAAATACATCAAGTTGCGGGGCCAGTTTTATAAGAAATTATGAATAAGTACATTTCGGGGTTTCTGAGCATGAGCTTCAGGGTTTGACTATAACATAACGTCATATATTGAATATTTTAATTGCATGCCATAATATAGGGGATGTTTTAGTAACGACAAAGGATCACTCAAATAAAAAATATTCCTACTCGAAATAAAATTAAGTTCCCTATATAAATTATCTGATCAATGTGGTCATTTTGTATGAGAAATACACATGTTTTTAGTACGATTTTAAAATATTTTTCTATGTGATCCAATATCGTTACCAAATTACCCCTTAAATTATGGCATGCAATGCAATCAAATTATCACCCTGTATAATTTCAGCCTTTCCTGTAAATAAATATAGAAAGGTGTAGTGTCTGGCTATAAATTTGCTGGCCTGAAGAATCAGAATCAGAAAATATTTATTAGGTGATTCGACCTTTTCTAGACACAAACGTTCATCTTCATTATCATCATCATCAGCCACAACAGTCCACTGCTGGACATGGGCCTCCCCAAAATTGGGGGTATATGCCATACTCACCACGCTTGGCAGGCGGGTTGGTGAGCCCAGTACAAGTTTTCCATTCACAGGGAACGCTGCTGCTCATTCCCTGGATTTATCCCTTAGTCGCCTTTTACGACACCCACAGGAAGTTATGGGGTGATATGATGCTATTCTAACCCGGCATCACACGGGTTCGTTCATCAAGTATATAGTATCGTTGTTTATGGGCCAATAATTGACTGATTAAGCTGAAACTTAGAAGTCCAAAACTATAATTTTATCCTAAGTTTATTGGGAAAGTGATTCATTTTATATACAGGGTGTAAAAAGTACAGCGTTCCGTTAAACCACATATTTTAACAACGTTCCCAAAGCACAAAAAAATGTCTGATCAAAGAAGTCCTTTTGTATGGGTACCTCATGTTTTTAATACCGGGTGTAAGGGACAGCGTCCCGCAAACTTATAGGGGTTGCTCAGTCAACGAAACTGAACAACTACCACCAGGTTTTTTTTTTCAGGAAATGAAAAAAAAAATTGCTTTTTCATACAAAATTACGACCTCGATCAGACAATTTGTATGGAAAAGCAAATTTTTTTTTTTCATTTCCTGAAAAAAAATCCTGGTGATAGTTGTTCAGTATCGTTGACTGAGCAACCCGTATCAGTTTGCGGGACGCTGTCCCTTACACCCGGTATTTTTTATGCTTTGATATCATTAGTACAAAATGCAATTTAAAGGAACACAGTAGGTAGGTAGGTACCTACTTTTTTACACCCTATATACCTTGAACAATATAACTTTAATTTCTTGCACATACCTATAATTTGAAATTGCCTTAAATAATGTTGTAGATATAATTTATTTGGGATATAAAATATTTATTAAAATGTTCGTATTTGAGACACAATAATATTGTGGCCCGAGGTGAATAAATTTATTATTTTCTTTCTTTCATATTTATATGAGACACAATAAATTTATTTCTTGTGGTGGTGCCACTGAGCTCAACATACCACCTTAAGTAACGCTAGTTACTAGTTATTATTCTGTGCCTTAACGATCCCCGGTGCCGCCAGCGTCCTCATCAGTAAAAAAATCAATACTCACTGAAAACGCAATTAATCGAAAATCCGGTAGATCAGATTAAAGTATACAACGTGTAACAGAAAGGGTATATGCATCGAGAAATTTGTGAATCTACCCATGAAACTGAAAAACTTTCCCTAAGGAACATAGGTCGAAATACTCTAAATTATCTTCTTTGCTTTTATTTCAATCTGGTTTACCGGTTTTTCGATTAATTGCTTTTTCAGTGAGTAATGATTTTTTGAGTGATGAGGGCGCCACCTGGCTCAGGGTAGCCAGGGTAGGTAGTAAATAGGTATGAATAAAAATCAAAACCGCCTATTCCACCTATCCCTCCTGGCCTATTTCTAAATTACAAATATTTCCTGTGCCGCCATTCTGACGGACACGAAAAAGTCGCTCGGCCGGCTTAGCGACTCCCTCCGAATGGGCGCTTTTCCACTAGACGGCACGTCAACCGCTACGGCGACGGCACGGCAACGATCACGTGGCAATATCTATGGGAATCGATGACATGCCGTGACGGTGCCGTGCCGGCAAGTGGAAAAGCGTGTCATATAATGAGGAGCCAAACTAAAAGCTAAATACAGATGGCGCTCTGGGCGACTGTACCTTATTTCGTGTCAATGTCACATGTGTATTGCGATTTTATCAGTTTTTTTAACATAAACGATATTTTTTTCAATATAATCACTTTCTTTGTAATGCGCTGAACACATTCAACTTGCATCACTTGCATTGAAGTTTTTAATACGTAATTTTTTTTCCCACTGTCTCTCACTG